>JACMIG010000473.1:13775-31667 GCA_014805385.1 Levipalatum texanum
CCCCCCTTCACTCCTAGCCCTGCCGTTGGCACGAAGAAGACAACGTATGTGTGCGTGTCCAAGGGACGATCAAGTGAGGGGACGATCCGTCACTCATTGTCAGACAGGATGAATTTGAAGAAACCGGATGTTATATTCGAGAGGTAAAACCAGTCGTTCTTATGTTTCATCTGCGATATTTCTGATATCCTATTCGGAAAGATCTTCAATCTGTCAGGTTCAGCACATCTATCAAATTTCCAGAGCATGATGCATCAAACACGTGGCATATTTATTTCATCCTAACCAGTCGGTCTTTCGTTTCAGAATTGCAAATAACGTCACCGCCATCGAAGACCCGTTGATATTACAGGAGATTTGTTCCGTTGGAGAAGATAAATCCCATAACCCACTCGATTGTGCTTGTGTTCCTGAATGGCAGTCCTCCCCCAGCCATTCCTCCTCTCGCTGCCCTCGCAGTCCCGCCCCTCGCTGCTCCGCCGACGATGCGCGACGTCCTCTCGGGGGTGCGCGACTCCGACGCTGCCTTGTCGTAGTCCTCCTGGAATACGAGCCCAATTCATGTGGAGGAAAACCCGGTGATTCGAAGATTCAGCACTAATGTGATGAAAGCCGACGGTATATATTTCGATGGAAGTACCGAAGTCCCAACCAATAAAATTCCCCTCAATCACAAGTATTGTCCGAATTCAGTTCGATTGTGAATTTCAAATCCATGTGAACCTTGAACTGTTGTCAGGTTACCCTATTGCTATTAGCGGAGGAATTCGGCCACATTGATATTTCTTGCTGCATACGAGTGACTAGGTCAAAGGAATCGATGCCGAGAACCCCCATGCTCGAAACCACTTGAATTCATGTTGTACGCTGCACTAATTAAATGTGGTCGAATACCGAACTCAATCCCCCCTGAATGGAAACTCCCACCCACCACTTTGCTGCGGTAGAAGCAGAAGTCGCGGACATCGAGCGTCTCGGCAAAGTCGACGTGGTCGCCAACCTGAAAACACATTATCCGTAAAACAGTAATTTCCAAGATTGGTATTCCTCGGTTCCAAGGAATTTCACAGTCACCTTGTAGAGTGCTCCCGACGGCAGGACTCCGACTCGCTCGACACGAATGATCAGCGTCGGGGGAAGCTGGAAAGCATTAATTAGCGAAATTCTTTCAGTATTTTTCAATTTTAGCTTTATTATCCACTCCTGTTCACCCTAGCGCGCTTTTTAAAAAAAAATATTTGTTCCTTCTTTTCCAACTTTGTTCTATCATCCTTCGCATCAATGTTCAACAGTTTTTATGTTAATAAAGGTAATCGCGCGGCGCGGAACCGTCTGTTTTGAAATCTCATTAAGTTCTTCGAGAATAGTCTGTCTGTCAACTCCACCCTAAACTAGTCTCACCGTCGCGTGGAACACGCTGTTTTTCCAGCAGTTCAGTCAGCGATCACCCTCCTTTATATTTGCCCACTTTCTTTGGCGGCCTCCACGGATTCCGATTACCGGTCACTTCGCAGCGGCGACCAAACACGGCGGTAGGTATTGAGGGGGGGGGGCGCGGGCGGGGGGGTGTGGGGGGGGGGGGGGGGGGGGGGGGGGGGGGGGGGGGTGGGCGGGGGGGGGGNNNNTTTAAATTTTCCCCCTTTTTTTGTGGGCCCCCCCCCATCCCCATTAACGTCCCATTGCCCCGGCCCCCCAAAACCCCCGTTCGGTTTCCCCCCCCCCCCCCCCCCACATCCCCTGTTCGCCTCGTCTCCCTCCTCTTCAATTCGTCTTCCATCGATGAGAGACAACACCAAATCGAGAGAATCGAGGGGGACAAAGATGGTATTTTAGGTGGCTTCCGGTGTTCACGCCTATTTGTCCATGCCTTGTTCGGTGTTATGCCATTGGCGCTACTCGCTTACCTACCGGTCAACCACTCCCCAAAATCGGAGCCCCGATCCGGATCTGTCCTATATAAGAGGGAAGTGGAGATGGGTGTTCGAGTCTCTCAGAAGTACCGTAGGCGCGATGCGTAGAGGCCAACAAGCCGTCGTGCTTGTCCTCTGCCTTCTAGTCGACCTTTTGTACTGTACTCCGATAGCGACGACGACTCCGCCACCAACGCTGATTCCCGACACTGAGATCTCTACCGAGCCCCCCACTACGCCCACTCCCGTCCTCAAGCTCATACGGAGGAGACGCCAGCCACAGTGCAACTGCAACCAAGGGGCCAGTGGTTTTTTTGTTATTCTCACCAGGGGTTCTATCTCGATTACGTTTTATGGATAGATTCGGAATATAAAATCCTCCTGTTGCATCAATCCGCCTGGGTATAAATGTCGCCCACAACCAAATTGCCGAGATGTACACAATTCCTCGTTAGCATTATTCTTGCCAGCAGCACTATTCAATCAGCGAGTTACGACCAGATCACCGACGCGGAAAATAAACACCGTTGCACTAGTCGTAAAAAACACGGCAGTCAACAAAATTGATTAGAGGATCTAACGAAGCATGATTACTACTATATTCTATTCCCGAATATAAATGACCCCTGCTGTAGCAATCCTCCTGCATCTGCATTGCTCCCTCGGATTGCGGAGGAGGAGGAGGAAACTACGGAAACAACAACAACTGTGGGGGCAATTCGCGCTCCTCCTGTTCGTCATCATGCGACACCCAGGTGAATCTACGTGTTCAATAAACCACAGATCAATACTGGAGAGGCAATACTTGCTTGAATTCTGATAGGTATACCGTATACATGACACTTCAGTGCGCAGCGGCGTGCACCGCCCTCTCCCTCACCTCCACTCTCCTCGCCCAGTGCATCTCCAACTGCCGCCCTCGGTGTCAGCAGAGCTGTGGGGGCGGACAGTGGAGGTATCCCTTCCCCTCCTCTTCTCTCCTCTCCTCGGATCTCAATCCTTCAGTAACTCGCGCAACTCGTGCAACAGCGCCTGTCAGGGCGTCTGCTTGAGCTTCTGTGGACAGGTTTTTCCCCACATGAGATGAGAAATGATTAGCTCTACCAGTATTCTAATTCCAATTCGAAACTCACGGAGACCCAATATCACCTGGTCAATTCAGACAGGGAACCGCAACTGCAATAACCAGTGCTCCGGGCAATGCAATTCCGCCTGCGATGCAACCCTTCAGGTTTGACGACAGCCAATCAGGACGAAACCATTATCAGGCATTCGCTACGGGACCAAACTCGTGTTTTCAGATAGCGGTCCCGTTGGCCTGCCTCACGGGATGCTCGCAGCAGTGCGGCAATTCGTGCGGAGGGCGCAGTGGAAACTGCTTCAATCAGTGCCAGGTAGGAGATTGTCGGCAGGATGCCAAATGGATTTTTGGCACGGTGCCAAGACTCGTGCTTCAGAATTCCTGCACCAATTCGTGTTCGAATGGCGGAGGAGGTTGGGGAGGCAACAGCTGGGGAGGCAACGGCGGAGGATGCAACGATGGGTGAGAGTGGAGCTAGCCTCGACAGGAAGATCTATTGATTGCCATTAATGAAATGGAAACGGACGGATAGATACCATAACCTCCCATTTCTCCACGGATCTTCAAATAAACTTATTTCAAGTTGCAACGACGACAACGACAACAGCGGCAACGGGAACAACATGATTCGCATCACGGTTGGAGGAAGAGGAGGAGGAGGGAATAACAATGACGACTGCAAGTACGACTTTGTTAAACTTTTGTCAGCCAACTCCACCGTATTCTTTATAAAAAAAATGTAGCGCTTGTCTTTATAAAGTGGTGTGTGGATGCAATCACCCAGATTTGGTTCGCTGTTTTTAATTCTAAATCGTTATAGAGCTGGGTGAAGGACCATTGAATAAAAGAGCCCACCTCCGAATTAATTCAATCCCACAGCGCCCATCTTCCTTGTTTCCCGTGCCAGACTCCCCTCGTTTCAGTTCGCAGTGCCAGTCTTCGTGTAACAATCAATGTTCATCATCCGGTATCTCCATCTCTCGCTGTTCTTCACTCTGTGCCAATTCGTGTAATGACATGTGTGGAGGCGGCGGACGAGGCAACGGAGGCGGTGGCGGAATGTACGTTTACATATTCATCTACTAATTTCCGCACGCGAAAAAGAAAAAAAATTGCGTTTACGAAACCAGGCGAACTAATGTAGTGTAGGAGTTTCAACTAATCCGGAGCGGTAAATCCATCAATTGTTCTTGGTTGCAAATTCTTTAAAATATTATTTGTGAATACCCCTGATGAAGCCAAATCATTCCAGAATGCTCATGCCCTGCGGGGGGGGCGGTGGCAACGGTGGCGGGGGATGCAACTGCCAGTCTGGCTACGATCGCTGCGGTGGAGGATGTTGTCTTCGGCGGAAATAAATTCCCTCTCTATGGGGACGCCTAGTTCAAATGGGGGTCGGGTCCCACAGCGACTACAGCATCTCCCCCCTAGAAATCACCAATGACGAGTAGCGGGCGGCCGGACGTCCCCTCGGAATTGGATATATTTATTTTGAGAATTATTTATGAACCCGTCATAATTGTATTGCGCTGTCGAGCTACAGGTTGGCGTTGCGATCGATTTGTTATATTCTCCTATTCGAATATTTTGCTCCCTGCGATAAAGGAATGTAATTTTTCCGTCTTCCCGATGCATTGCCGTTTCACGCACAACATATTTGAATCTAATTATTTCTTGGGCGATAAGAAAAAGACATCTTATGGCTATCATTCCCTATCCTTATTCGATGAATCCGCTCAACCCCAAGTGATTCAGTCATCATCACTGGTGGTTTGCCGTTTTGCTCGCATTACAAATATGCCTCTAATTAATCCCCAGCAATAAGAAATAAACATCGCATGGTCATCACACCATCCCTTACCTTGGCAATTCCCTGGTGCTTGAGGAGTCCGCTGTCCGTCTTCCCCGACTTCAGCTTGCACGCATCGCACGTTGCACCGCTGTAAATTGTAAAATAAACTGATGCAGAAACACCACGTAGATTGACGTTGACATCGCATATGGGATTAATTGTGACCAAACGATGGCGATTCAACTAATAGATAGTCTTTGAATAAATGTAAAAAAATCACCGAATAAACTCGAGACGGAAGTAGTCACGAAGCAGCGTCTCCACGCGAAGCTTCTGCAATTGCGCTCCGATCACAGACTGGAAGAATGACGTTTCTAACTGCTAAGATAGCGTGAAAAACACTAATTCACGAAAAATGTCGGTGTTAATTCTGGGAAAAAAACGCACCATTCCCTGCAAGTTTTTCGGGATGGATAGCGGGATGACGGAGAAGGCGTCGTGGCGGAGCTTCTGGAATAAATATATTAATATTAATGTTCTACATCTCTCCCCCGAAATCATTCGCTCCCAAACCATGCGAGTTCACGTTTCATTCTATCTAATTCAATTAACGTGGAAGATGATTGAACGATGATTGAGCAATACACTCTACTCGGAATCACGCTAATTTATGTTTCATCCAGAATTAATCCGGAGCCAATTAGTCCAGATATTGATAACTTAGCCCATTTCAGCTTGCAAACCTTGAAGGAGCACTCGGGCACGGCGCACTTGAGCTGCGTCGCCGATATTCCAGTGCAGGGAGCGCGCGACTCGCAATGAAGGCGAACGGCCGCGGAGCAACTGAAAGCAACGATTTTTAAGGATTTATAAATTGACGCTTGCAGACCCGAATCCTATGTCATTTTATGTCGGCTATTTTTCCGAAATACGAGTTAAAAACATTAAGTGACTACTGTTTCATAAATATTGCCAATGTACAGGACGAAATTAGCATGTCATAGGGCCAGAGCAAGCCTAATCCTCACCTCTGGAGCGCGAGCTCCATTCGGCCGAGCGTCTCATCGTGCAGCTGCCGCACGTCGAGAAGGGACGCCGAAAGACGACGAGTTCTGAAAGGGATTTTTAATTGATCGAGACTCGACGAGGATTATTATTGAGATGTTAACAAATTGAAAATGAAATGGAACACACGCCGAGTCACTTGGAACTGCTGAAAATGGGGAAGCGACCCTCGCTGTCAGATGTTATTGATTCAAAATCTACCTTGGCTCGTTGAACCGTTTCGAATCGAAAAGTTTAAACGAGCCAAGACCAATTATCATCACATTTTTTCTGGGTCCACTTCAAATCAAGTTGATTTTGAGCACTATCTGTGCATCAGCGAGTAGACCGTAGTTATTCTCACCGCGCATGCGTCAACTCCTCCTCCCACGTCGTCATGAAAACGTTGAGGAGTTCGTGAAGGTCCTGGAACATAGTTCAATTTTGCAACGAATATTTATATTTCAGCACAATACAATTTCTTTGAATAATATATTCGAAGAGCGATTCAAAGTGAAAAGTAATAACAACATTTCTACACCAACCTGTTCGACTCCGATGCCAACGGTCCATCCGTGGGAGATCAGGGCCTCGGAGACGCCCCAAGCCGAGAGCGTTTCACCGTTGACGGATTCGAGCTCTAAATATTCCTGTTTTCTTGATCAATTTGATTAATCGATAGAAATCAATGTCGAACCAAGAATGAGCTTGCGCAGCTGCTCCACGAACCGCGTTTCGTCGCCACCATCGCATTGCATCTTCCGAAGCCACGCAACCATCGAAGGGAGACTGCATAACAATTATTCAATTTAATTTACTGCGAGATTCGAAAGAAATATAGAACACATAATAAACAAGGTAGTGGAATACCTTGACAGTCCTTGGATGAGAGCATTGGCGTAGCACGTGTTGCCAAGATTGTATAAGCCAGAGAGGCCTTTTTTCTTTCCTGAATTCAGAATCATACCTAATGAAACGTTCTCGTTCACCAGAGGCATTGTAGCACGATTATAGTCAATATCTTATAGACTGCGGACATTTCCAAACAAGCTCTGATGAAACACGTCACTTTCAATGCTTCAATTTTTTACCCGATGAACTCCTGGATGTTGAATAGAGATAGATGGCGGCCGCTGCGACACTTCCACCTATCAGGGCGAATGCAGCGTTGCGCGCGAAGGTCATGGCCGAGATCGAGTGCAACTTGAAAAGAAAGGCGATGCCCCCGGCTGCTGGATCACATGGGAGAGGTCGAAGGTGGTGGATGTCCTATAGATAAAAACGTAGTCATCATTTTAAACATACATTAAACATTGTTTACTGAGAAAATGGAGAAATACCAGCGGAGATTATGCAATTCGAGTGGTCACCCTCGTGACCCTTCGAGCGCTCCTGCGTGAATCGATTGAGCGGATTACGGTAGGCTATCGACTGCCGACCGGCCGGCGCGAATTCGCCCCTCTCCCGTCTTGCTAGTCGACATGCCAGCATGTCAGCTTTCCAGCTTGAAGGCAGGCCTGCATACCTGCCGGCAAACTTGCAATGACAGATTTGCAGGCCTGCGATCTTGCCTTTCAAATTTGCCGACCTGCGAGCCTGTAATTTTGATACATGCGCGCACGTCGGCAAATTTCGGCATGCTTGCACGTCTGCAAACTTGCTACAACATGCTGGCATGTCAGCTGTTGGGATGGGAGTTAAGGGGACGTTCAAACCCTGAAACACGTGCGCAACTCTACCGTTATCGGGCCGATGTTTGAGCGAACAATTCGCGCATTTGGTCAAGAATTCGTGAGCTTGCGCGCGAGGATCACTCAACTAATCCTGGCACAGGATTCCTGTGTACATATTTTGCGATCGATTGTGCGCGATAAGAGTTGCTCGGTGATTTTTTAATGCTCGTATTTTGTCTATATTTTTTCTTGCAGGATTGAAGATGCCCTCTTCACCGCCGCCCAAGAAGTCCCGACAGGAGGTAGATTTTAACAAAAATTCCCGCTATTTCAGTTCACTTCTGACCGACAATGCGAGGGAACAGTTTTATTTGCCATTAGTTAGATAATACTAAATAAAGTATTATGTAATAAAATTGGCTGTGTCTCAGGCCGATGGAGAGGACAGTGATGGGCCGGCCGGATCGGATGAGTACATCGTTGAGCGCATCCTCGATAAGCGCCGCAATGCCGATGGCGGAACCGAATACCTCATCAAGGTTGGCTTTACAAAAGTTTATTTAATCTACGTACCTCTTTGATCTGAGCGTGATGTTGTGCAGGATTCCGGGGGACCCTTTATTTCTTTATCCAGGTTTAACTAAGTTCATTTCTCAGTGGCAAGGCTACCCGATGGACGACTCGACCTGGGAGGCGGAGGAAAACGCCTCGTGCCCCGATCTCATAGCCGCCTTCGAGAAGGAGCGCTCGGATAAAATCCTCAAGGTCGGTGCTTTAGTTGTGGCTTATAATACTGTCTCATCTTTCAGAAGGAGGCCAAGAAGAGGGAAGAACGTGAAAAGAAGAGGGAGAAGGAAGAGCGCGACAAAAGAAAATCCATCGACCGCAGGGAGAAGTCTCCCAGCAAGGGGGAAGTCAGCAGCAGCACTGGTGAGTAATTCATTATTAACTGATCTCCGGATCTATTATATATTTGATGCTTACAGAGCTCTTCGCTGCGCCGATTCCCGACGCAAAGCTGCAGGACATCCTTGGCATTACGGAGAAAACGCTTGGCGTGCGGGTCAGTTTTTTTATAACATTTTTACAAATTTTTAGGGGTATTACAAATTCTGAAAGGAGAAAATACAAGCTGCATTTGTATTTCCACATCGTATGGTTTGAACGGAAATCAAGTTACCAATGGCTCTTTGAATGAAGATTGCTCGAATCTTCGCGCGTTCAGGCCTTCGTCGTCAAGTTCACTGATGGCACGTGCCAGATGGTCTCCACCAGCGAAGCCAACCAGAAATGGCCTCAGGAGGTATGGTTATCGCTCTGTATCTTAATTTATGTGGTTCCTTTTCCCCAATGATACCACTTCAAATGACAAATTATGAAACAGCAGACATTTCAACACCCACCATTTTCAGGTCATCCGTTTCTACGAGACTAAGATCGTAGTAGTAAACAAGAACAAGTAATACTCCATTAAATGCTGCATTCTTATCATGATTCTGCTGGAAAAGAAGTATGGCATGCACATTTTTTTTCGTTCTCCGCATGCATGCTGGTGTAACTGTAGAACATTTATGGCTAAGAAGTATTCCCTGAAAATACAGTTCTCTTGTTAAGCTCACTCTGAAAAGCCTTCTCCTCAACCTTCATGTTTACCTGGAAAATCCCATTCTCTTCAACCGTTATGTTGACCATGGAAAGCCCACCCCCCTCACCTTTTTTCTCACTGACATACATGCGTTATTCGTACCTAGAGTATGGTTTGCACGGATACGTTTTATTGTTTTGTTATCTGTATCCGTTTCTTAATAATATAAATCATTTTATACCCTTCTTCAGCTTACACGTGCGCGTCCAATATAAACTATTTATTGACTCTACGATGATTAGTACTCTTGCCACATTTGAATCGACATTGACTACAAATTTAGGCTTTATAAGATCGACTTTCATGCAATCAATCAACAAGGGAGATCTTATCGAAGGTAAAATACAAGGGGATGACACGACGTCAACTGTCTGGGGGCTGGAAATGGCTTGTAAACAGCTGTGGCCATTAGTCGAAGAAGTCGTCGTTGGCCGGCCGCTTCAGCAGATTGACCACGTGATCCTGTCGAACTGCCGGCTCTGACCTCATCATCTGCAGGAGTCACGACCGTTTTTTTTCACGTGGTAAACCGCTTTGAGATGTAAAATTTGATTTTTGGCATGGCATTTCAATTCAGTTCCTATAAAAAGCTTCGCTGAATGTCGCCAGGATGACATTTGTTGGGAAAAATAGTTTAAAAAAGTTTAAACGAAATATTGCGCCCCACTACGAACTGAACTAGGAACTACCATTTGCGGTGGTGGGAAGGGTTCCCTTTGTGACGTGGATGGCCCGGGTGCCCCCATTCCCATGCCTCCTCCTCCTCCTCGTTCCTCCTCTTCATCACCCCTCCACTCCACGTTCTGCTGCAACAGGCAGAAGCGGTCGTTCGGAAGCTTCAGACCAAAGTTGTGCCTGAAGTAGATCCATTATTATTTTGATTTATTTATCCAGGGTAAGAATGCGAATCAATGGATGGAGATAAAATGGGGATCATTTTACCAAGAATGTCGGCACCGAATAAACTGTTTGAAGATTCATTGTATATTCCGGGCAAAACCGAGGAAATCGATTTAATTGGCTGGCAATGTCTTCCGATACAGTAATCCTATACTTGCCTCCCTCGTGATACAGTACCCCTCACCGTATCGCGGGTAGTGGCTGGACATTCCTCTCGGCCGCCATCCGTAATGTCCGCTCCCGTTCCGCCGACTGATTCGTCAGGATACCTGTAGTGCGTGAATTAATCGTGGAAAAGGCAACTAACGAATTTCGAAAACAATACGTACGCGAAAATTCGAGGGCCAGCTGCACGTCGTTCTCATCGATGGCTCCCTGCAATTAGAGAGTGAAAGTATTTTTATGATCTACCTTTGACCGGGATATTACGCGGACATTAGGTAAAATTCCTTTCTGATTCGTTTTCTTAGAATAATCGAATCTCGCCAATCGCGAGTATATGTTCAAACCTTGCCGCAGTGCGCCGAGATGCCCTTGGCCGTGATGAGGACGCGGCGAGTCGTCGTGTACGCAACCTGCAGCATTTTCATAGCACAGGTAATTCAGGTGAAAACAGATTGGTCCACTATTGCATAAACCGAAGGATGCCATTTGATATTACCGAGAGCACAGATGTCAAGAAAGTATTCACAGAAGACTTGATAAGGCCGCGACGCGCAGTCAGGGAGCGCGTTGGAAATCTCCTCCGAAATTACCTCGAGTAGCTGTCCGACGACGCGCGGCTCGTACTCAGTGATGCCGGCTTCCCTGAACAAAAAACATACATTAAACATTCATGGGAAACCAGTCAAATTTCCAACTTCTCGATCTAAATGTAAAAAATCACAAACCTCAGCAGTGCCTCGATTCGTGCGACATCGCTGGGTCCGCCGGGAACGGGACCTTTTCCTGGAAAGAATAGATTTTCCCGTATTGATGCATTTCAGCCGCTCGTGATAAATTTGAGTCGTTCGTGATAAATGTGGAAAACACACCTCCACCTTCCGTTGCCTCTCCGCGTCCGCCACCCCCACCTTGCGAGGCCATTCCGGCTGCAACCAGTATAGATAGAGGAATTCAGGAAGAATAGTTGTAAATACCGGGTGACGTTTCCATGCAATACATTCGCAATTCAAATCAACTAGCTTTTCACCCTGGTGCAAACTCTTCGATAACTCACGGCATCAGACCACGTGTGTCTCAAGATGGTGACAAAATCGAATAATTTATCGTTACATACAAATATTTTAGCACAATCGAGCGGATGGGCGAAGTGTTGCACATTCTGGGCAATCTTAGCTGCAGAAATCAAGGGACTGGGAATTTTTTTTAACTCGGAAAAGTAGAATGGTACTAACATCCAGGGAATCGAGCGCTCATGATCAGTGGGGAATCGAACTTTGGCGAGTAGGCGGAAAGAGAGTATACAATCCAAGTGCGGTGACTAATATTTATAATTCAGGAGGGGGGTGTAGAGGTGAGTGTGGAGTGATTTGAGAAAGAGTGACCCTTGTGATCAGGGAACGCCGCGGGGCGCCAAATTCAAACGTGCATAACGGCACGGACGAAATCGGCAATGTTGACGTTGCCGTGGGCGTCGTTGTGGCCGGCGAGCAGCTGGTCGACCTCCTCGTCCGTCAGGCGCTCGCCTGCAATCATAGTGTTGTTTGAAAAGGTCACGCAATTCAAGCATTTATTGACGTTCGACCTGTTCCCGATGATTAATATTGCAAAAGATCGACGTTGACACCCCGCGTGCCTACCGAGCGTGGTGAGGAGGTGGCGGAGCTCGGCAACATTGATCATGCCACTGCCCTCCTTGTCGAAGTGCGACAGGCCCTCGACGAAGTCCTCAACCTGTAGAGCAACAGTTGACTTCTTTCATTCTCCCATCGCTCGAAGACAATTTTTAAAACTGATTTCAAAATTTACCAAACGAATATTTATGTTGCTCTAATTCTTCATCGAAATACAGTGAATGGGACACAAGAATTCGTAATAATTGGTTTAATAATCGCAAAAAATTCTTCTTACAATTAGATTAGGTTTCACACCAGCTCGACTCTATATTTTCACCGTGATATTCTGCAATTCACCTAGTTCCACTCTCAACTGGATGGTTCTACATGGGCACATCCTCAGACTCATTGTCAGATGAGAGCCCCTCCAGTCAATCCTATATTTATCTTGCTTTCTCTCACGGTGTGCCTGTCCCTCCTCTTGGCTACGGACTGCAGGATGGGTACGAAGTCCTCGAACGAAATGCGCGTCTCTGCAAGAAAGTTCGTCACCATCACCAAACACAGCAGTTGAATAGAGGCATCGACAACTCATACCATTTGAGTTGCAGTTCGTTATTTGATAAAAAAAACTGAACAGGGATAAATTGTTCAATGCCAAATACGACAATTTAAAGAAGTTTAAAATAATACAAAAAACGAAATACCGGGCTCAGGCCAGGCGGCGCAGCAGCGGCGAATATCCGAGTCCGTCGGATTCTGGCCGAGTGCACGCAGAACATCGCCAACCTGTAAAATAAAATTATCATTAACATGCGGACCCAGTCCAAAAATATTCATGAGTGCCAAATAAATACAAAACTTGTACAAACCTGGCTCACTGCGATGCGGTCGTCGCCGCGCGCATCGAAGTACGAAAAGACCTCAAGACGTAAACTAGGGGAATATTTTACTGCGTTCTCCAGATCCATTAATATTTTAGCGAATTAATGATCATTCTAATAATCTGCAAAACAGAATGCGCCTGGTTTTTAAGTCGAGCGGAACGATGTAAAAAGGAAAGCATCGAGTTTTCCACCAACCTCCCTGCAGTCTGCGAGCTGTTCCTCGTTGACGGCGCTCATGGCTTGCGAGTGCGAGTTTTCTGCATGAAAAATTAGCTTTTGCCGTTCACAGAAAAGTCGTTTTGAGATAGTGCAAGCCTCGTCGCGAACGAGCGAAACAATTGTAACTAAAGAACAATTTCAAGCATTTTATCGTATAAAAGCTATAAAAATTGAAAATCATCGACATAAATCATATAAGATAGAGGGCAGAGCAGGGCCGAATTACATTCATTCACAGGATGCCTAGTCATATGAGGGCGAGTGGGTTGGAGGAGGGGGGAAAAGAGTGATAAGCGTACACGTTTCACTATGCAAGCCAACGGAGAGGTGTCATCAAAGCGAGGCAAGAGATCACAACGGGAAAACGAAATTATTTCGGCAATTTTAGCTGCAAAAAACATATTTACGAATGATCAATAATTGAGCGGCGAATCCTAAAATACGAGGATCGACTTGGTATGCCAGGGAAGATAATCATCTCCGAAAGAAAAGAGGATGAGGAGAAGGTAAAGGAGGCAGAAAAGACGATGGGGGAAGGGGTTAGCAAGGCGGGAGGTCGCCCGACTATTCAAACAGGGAGGAGACCATTCAGTCGAGGGAGGAACTTGCTCGGGGGTTTAAGTCGTGCTCTAACAACAGCGAGGCAGCTGGTTGACTCACTCATCCAGGTTCCCCTGCAATCGATCGAATGCGCCGACTGGATTATGAAAGGAGGGGAACAACATCCGGGAACATTCCATAAGGGGAAGAGAGCCGAGGGGGGAATCAAAAGGGAGGGAAACGGGAGGGGGAAGGAGAGGAGGCAACGGATCAGGCGCAGTGAGCCTCTTCCCCCCTTCTCTGCTCCCTCTCGCTGTCTCGTGTTCTCTCTCTCCTTCTCTCCTCCCTCTCGCTGCCACACGCTCTCTCGCTCGGGGGGACACCCTTCTAGGGGGGAACAGTGAAAGGAGAACAGGGAGGAGGATCACTTGAGAAGGTGAATGGGCCACTGGCCGTGAGACACGACTTACACGGGAAGTAATACAGGGGTGAGAAAGGAGGCAGTTTGAGTTATCAGTCTTACAGTATCTTAGAAGCGATAGGGGATGAGGTGGTCTTCAATCCGCATCCTGCATGACTGACCCGACGATGAAGGACACCTGAAGGGACTCAGATCATCTTATTGCTAGATTGATAACGGCAGACAAATTGTGGAGTTATGGAGAATAGAATGAAATGAATCTAATGCCACGGTAATACAGCGGGTTGAATATTTGTATCAGCAAATCAAACACAAGCTACTGCATATTTTCGTTCCCATTATATTATGCGAAATGGGTGGTACATCAAGGATTCGGGCTTGAAGCGCAAGAACCGTTTGCATTATATAAATTAGCCATGAGCCTCGAAACGATTTTGAGAATCCCCACTCACCTCGCAGTCGTCGATGCTCAGCCCGAACTGGGCCGTCCGATTCGTGATCATGTCTGTAACGAGTACGATCGATTAATCAATGCAAATCAATATCTACAGCATCGATCTAGACTTCTGTCGTCCCATCTCATCTTCCAATTGTTCATAGACATGTTTACGAGAGTGCCGGAGGCAGTATAAAAAGCAGGGGCTGAGGCGTTCCTTCAGTCTTCAGCTTCAGCTCCCTTCTTCCCCTTCTCGGATACTCGAAATGGATCGGTGGGTTTCTCCATCCTTGTTATAACGCTTTTCCAACATACCTCGGAACCTCGTAGATCCCCGTTTTATAAAAGCTAATTAGTGTTCCAAACTATCTGGTCTGTACTGCATACATCGTTGCCATTCATTCAACCTCTCTCATTCAGGTCGGCCTACATGGGACTTCCTGGCACGGGAGCAACGGCCCCATCGGGAGGCAACGTGGGAGGGGCACACGCCAGCGGAGGTGGAGGAGGGTACGCTCGGGAGGAATACGCATTCGGATCTGGTTCGACCTCTTCCCCCCACCCTCAGATACCGCAATATCGTCAGACAACACCATCGCTGCTAACAACGGCAATGCTGGCAACAATGGAACTCCGGGTAATTATTGGTAATGTATTTAGGCGGTAGAGACGATTCGATCGCAATTTTTTGAGTAAATATCCCGCGACCCCAGACCTCCTGTATTGACCAAAATCGAGAAATGGGCAATTTGAGGTGTGACGAAGCCGCGTACGGACGCTTCGTGCTACATGGGACCTCCGTAACTCCCTCGTCTCCACCTCCTACTCCTCTCATCACTGGCCGCCCATCCAAGAATTCGCATCCCCGGACACTGGCCACTGCTATTCTCTGGGATTGATATTAGAGCTCTTTCACTGTCTAGGTTCTCCACACTCTCATTGTATTGTCTGGTATCTTGGCCGTGAAAGTAGCTCAAATATCCATTCCCTTGTAAATGCACCCCACCGCCATCTCCCCCCTGAAGATAAAGGCCATCCGGCAACCGTGACTCATTGCATCGCATATTTGAAACTGGAAATTGGATGTACCAAGAGATTTATTATCGTTTCGGGGAGGATGTCGATCGCCCGGTTTATAAAGTTTTGAGGGACGGCACTACTACAGTAATCATTCGACGCTTTCGGCAACGATTATTCCGGCGATAAATCAATATACCGCCTCGTTATTTCGTTTATTTCGGAGATAAAATATTGAAACTCACTGAGAACGATCCGATTGTGTGATGCGAAGTTGAAGGCGGAGAGGAAGTTGAGAAGGGCGCGGAGGTGCATTCGCGTCGTCACTGCGCCGTCCACTTCCGTGTTCTCTGGAGAGCAAAATCGATCTATTGATTTATGTTCCTGGAACGACAGAAATATTTTTATTAACCGTAAAAAATTAAGATCGATGCGTTTGTCTGGTTGGTTTTGAGGAAGAGACAGATCTTTTGACGTTCGAGAACAATGCCATCTAAACCATGCGCAATATTTAATAAAAAAATTTCGTTACTGTCACCAATAATTTAATTTTCAATCAAACAGAAACATGAGTTAATGACTCACGTGAATGATCGGCACTCGTATCGGGAATCTTGATGTTTATGCGCCCGTGGTCGACCTTTGCGCTGACGGCGAAGTCGTTGTCGTCGCGATGCGCCGTCAAATTCTATAGACATCTTCATTACGCATGTTTGATGGAACGATTAGAGCGAAGAAATAATGAATGTATTATTATTGCAGCTCCATTACGAAACCTGTGGGTTTGTAAATAACGATAAGTCCACTAACGATAAATTTCGCTCCCATGTGCTTCAACGAGAAGAAGATACGTTGTATTGAGCGGGCATGCGGCAGATGCAGGCTGACCTGAAAGTGTGGGTGTATTATGTCAAAAGGTCAAAAAAAATTTTTTTAACCTCGGCAAACTTCCCGAGATATAAGAGGCGACTCGGGATTCCCAAATGGAAACATATAATCGTTTCCACATTCTTTATACTGACACTTAGGATGATAGTAAGAGCAAAAAATACGTACCTGTGGCGGATCGAGTTGGGGCTTCTCGAAGGAAGGCCACTTCTTCTGTGCGATCATCACGACGGGCAGATGGTGGACAACGAAGGATTCACGCAGCTCCACGAGTAGATGCGGTTTCTATTAGACCAATATTTACTATACCGCGACAATCCATTGATTACGTACGCCGATCTTGGTGAAGAGCTTGAGCTTGGTGTGTCCCTCTGCTTTCAACAGAACTTCGGAGAGGTGATCAATGTCGACCTGATGAAAATTCAAAATTCAACTGCATGTAATATAATTTTTCGCGATCAGAAGAATACGTACCTCCATCACGATGACATTCGCTTCAGCGCTTAATCCTCCGAAGTTCTGTAAAAGGCGGAATATTGAGAATGTTGCCCACGTTTGTTGTTTCGTGTTCTCATTGGCGGTGAAAACATAGCGGAGTCGCTGAACGCAGCAGCTATGTGCACAAGCTTCAACCATGTACCAGCACATAGTCATGAAAAACTGCGTTTGTCACGGCTCTGCTACGATTTCCCCTGGACAATGCATAGATAGCTCACGAGGGCTTGCAAAAGAGTGGTCGCACATAGGTGGTGAAGGACGTCTCAGCGGGCACGCGAACTGTCAGCCAATTGCCGCCATCGCGAATCGCATCTCCGCATTGCACCTAGATAATTTTAAGCACGTGTATTCAGGTAAGGTTGCCAAATTATATTATCGTGTGATACAAACCGATACTATGACCGTCTGAGATCGGAGTTTATGGTAAAAACGATTTACCTCTAGGTAATCGGGAGTGAGGCGCAATCCCGCCTTCTTACGGCACATCTTCGAAGCGGCATGTAGCAATCCTTAAACGAATGCCAATATATTGTCGAAATTGTGATTTTTTCATTAGATGGGAATTAGATGACATCCGTCATCAAAGCGAATCTCCCGGACGGAGTCTAATGCGGCGTAATTACAACAGGACTTACGAGCGAACGTTTCTACGCCGCCTTGCTCGGTGATCGTCAGCGAGAATTTCATGGCATGGACGACGGAAACGGCAAAATATACGAGCAAACGGTTCAGGAAGACTTGCCGCCCTGCGACGTTTGAATTATCGTCATTACCGTACTCTGATCGCAAAGTGATCAGCTCTTTTTTCTGGCTCGTAGATACTTTGTGGTCTTATTTTGAATAAGACAACATCTTATGACAGAAATTTTCTAAGAATCGACCATTGCCTCAAAGGGTGCGGAACAGGCCAACTCAGAATCGGTCCAATATTGGTGTGTTGGTTCCTTGGGGTTCCTAAGTACTCTGAGGGGTACGGTAGATTTTTTGAAAATTTTCCCTTCGAGACCCAGAGTTGGTCAGTTCAAAATTGGTTTGGTCATAACTTTGTCCAGGGGCGGTTTTGAGCAAAAATAAACATACCAGCGTACTCGGGAGCACGAGGCGCACGTTTTTGGTCCCATTCACTTTTTCGTGAAAAGGCCATTTTAGCCGATTTCTAGAAC
>JACMIG010000474.1:5973-31666 GCA_014805385.1 Levipalatum texanum
CCCCTCACCTGTGACGTCACCGGTTTAATTACCCAAGTTTGAGGTGTATCCAGTCAGAGTCGGCGCCGCGAAGCGGTGCCGAGTCCGACTGGTGAATAAATATTTTTGAAAAATAGAAAAAAAACGCACTTGTTGAAGAACTCCGTCGCCGGTTCACTCGGCAGCCGCTTCTTCGAGAACGTGTCCATGATCGACACCTGGAAATGTTTGTGTGAATAAGTGAAGCAAAATCGATTTAAAAAAGCAGAGTACCTTCCACTTCGTCGTTCCATCATTGCAGTCGTTGCCGTTCTGCGAAGCAGACTCCATCTTCACTGTAATTTTATCTTTGACATATTTTTAATAATCGATAATTAAAATTCGATATTGTTAATGGTCTAGATCCCGGCTATTAGCCAATTTAATGGCCGCATTGTATAGACGACGGAGGTTTACGAGGAGTTTTTCCGGCGTATGTAAGGCTCCGATTTCTCGCTTACAACATTCCTGTCGTCTTGACTCAAGGAAAAACAATGTCGCAGTCCCTTCCGCCCGGAGACATCGCCACCCAACCCAATGCCAAGGTCGTCTTCAACGCCCCCTACGACGACAAGCACACCTACCACATCAAGGTGAGCCGCCTTCTATTCAGAAATAGTGTCTACCGTACTACTATGCTACAGTTCACCCTTACAGGTGATCAACTCGTCTGCTCGTCGTATCGGCTGGGCCTTCAAGACCACCAACATGCGTCGTCTGAGCGTGGACCCGCCGTGCGGAGTCCTCGACCCCAAGGAGGCCTCCCTCGTCGCCGTCTCGTGTGACGCATTCGCCTACGGCCAGGAGGTATATCGTACCACTGCCCTCACTCTACCGTACTCCTCCCTAACTTTTCCATATCCCGTTCTTTCTACAGGACACCAACAACGACCGCATCACGATCGAGTGGACCAACACGCCCGATGGCGCTGCCAAGCAGTTCCGCCGCGAGTGGTTCCAGGGCGACGGCATGGTCCGCCGCAAGAACCTCCCCATCGAGTACAATCCTTGAATGGGGGGACAACGACTACTACAGCCAATCAGATCCCCCCTGTGGGATCCCCCAATTGTGATAAAGCATTGGGACTATTCCTCGACTTGTTTTCTTTTGTTATTTACTAATCATATTTTATTGTCCCGCCAACCTTTGAAGTGTCCATCGATTCCGTCGGGGTACTTGGCCGTGAAGTAGGTCTCCCACTCGTTGCACGCCGGCCCCAGCTGCACTTCGATCCACGGCGCGGGCTCCTGCCACGAATTGGTGGAATGCTACGCAGGGGTACGGTACCTTTCGGGAATTGAGCGACGATGCCACGGTAGACTCCCATGATGAATTGAATACTGCCTGCTGGCGGAGAACTTGGATGATCTGAAGAACGTAAGAGGTGGAGAAGAGGGAGGAGGAGAGAGGAGACGGGGAGAGGAAAGAAGAAGGCATACCGTAGCGAGCTGAAGGTGATCCTCGATGAGGAGTTCGTCGATGATGACATCATTCTCGTCGTCGAGGTAACTGGCCGGCATACGGTAGCGGAAGTCCATGCCCATTGTACGGCCCGTCAGCGCAAAGTCAGAGCTCTGAAGAAAGATATATTACCAGAATACTGTTGGTTCTTCAGTTTAGTATTAACCAGACGACAGATATGGGTCAATACTTGCTTGCTTCAACTAAAATTAGTTCGAATTTCGATACCTTGCAATGAACGTCAGAGATGAGGCGGAGGAGGTTGACCTTCTCCTTGATCTCGCGCGGGTATGCTGACAGCTTCTCCAGCTTCAATCGATCATTTCGCACAGATTCATGCAATCTGAATGAACCTGGAAGATAGCTTCCTGGGACAGAAGCCACGGCGTGGAGAAGCGCATCACGAGAGCCGCTTTGTAGTTGAACTCACTGCATGAAGATCATTAAATAAGGATCAAAAATCGTGCTAAGATGCTGTAAATCATCAAACCGCACATATCATCGGGAGTGGGGAAGACCAGCGTCCGGTGGTGCTCGACAATCACAAGCGTCGCATACGGAATGTCCTGGTCTGAAAATAGCATTTGTTTTTAGGGTAATTTTTATCAGAACTAGAACGAAGACTACAAACTATAATGTGTAAATTTTTACGATTAATTTTAAAGTTGAAAAAAATAAATATAAAGTTACCAAGGCTCCAGTCGAAGAGCTGCCGCGGTGCCTTTCCGATAGCGAATGAGGGATCGGAGTAGAGGATGATCTTCAAAGGGGAGAGCGAAGATCCATCCACCAAGTATCCGTATGACAAGTCGTTGATCGCCGAGAATGTCACCTGACAAGCAATACATTTGTGAATTTACTAACGATTGATTATCGATTTTTTTCGTGGCATAGAAAACAATCACACTAAATCTTACCTCTTTCTTGCGACCCATCGAATCTTTCAGACGGCTGTCGAGTCCCCTACGATACTGTGCCAGCTTGGCTTTCACGTCACTAAAAATCAGATTTTGAATTTATGAAGATATAACGTACGAAGGTGCATCGAGGGGGACGGTCCGAATCATGCGATCGATATCAATGCGCAGCGAAGACCAGTCTTCCTAAAACAAAAAGCCGACTTATGGAGCAACTCAGGAATGACTAGCCTCGTTCATTCTCTGCGCCAAAGTGTTGCTTTTCTTTGTTTCCTGCCCGAAGAAGCCAATCGATGCGTGGAAGACCTCAACTTGGTTTAATTCGGGAGAAAAAACAATTGACACCTTGTCATCATCACCAGACAAGAGGATGTGAAAGTCTTTTGCACTAATTTCAACTCCATGATCGCGTTTGATGTAGTGCCCCTCAAAGTTGTTTGCCAGATTCTGCAGCTTCTTCTGTAGCGATGAGCCCTTTTCAGCTGAAATTGTTGTTGAGTAAGGAAGAAATATAATTTATAAACCTGAAATTTTTCGCTGCATGTATTGAATGGATTCGATGATCTGCTTGCGCGTCTCCGCATCGTAGGCCATTTTCTTGTCCTGTGGTTTACATTCTGAGAAATGAAGAAGCAGTATTTCATACCATCAGATTGCGTTTAACGGCACCGTGTAGCTCGCGAAATTCGATTTTTGATGAGGACTTAATCAGGAATTGGTATGGCGGCAGTGGAAAACAAGAGTACCTGTCTGATCGCTTCCATCCGTATTTCAGCGTCAATTTCTTGAATGGTCTGTTCCACGGTGTAGCCCCGTGGAAGCGCCATTCCTCTTGACGCGAGGTTTAATGACCCCCTTCAAATAAATGTTATAAACGAGCGTATTTCAATAAAACAAAGAATGAATGTTTTCTGCTTGATGGCGCTTCAACTCGGTTATGTTTGATGCACCCGAAAGAGTAACAACATCTTTGTACTATAAATAAAAGATTATCTTAGGAATTCGGACGCGGAAAATAAAGCGGTCGCCAACGGTCAATCAATCGAATTCGAGCAGCATGACTTACTCCGTTTAGCTGCTCCATTTAGGGGTTATCAAATATTGGCAACTTGCCAGATCGCACTGTCATAGGCCACGACGGCTTACTTCCGTCTGAATTTTAATTTTGTATAAATTGTTTATTGCTGAATTGCAGTCATCATGCCACGGACGTCTCTACAAGCCGTGGCCAAGCAACCATCGGACGATAAAAGGCCCCTCCTCGACCACTCTCATGGTTGGATTTATATTTGCCTTGACCCGAATCAGCTAAATTAGTGTGTAATCAAATTCCTTTAGAACACGGCACACATGGAGGTCGTTCATCAGTATCCGAGTTATTTCATTTCTTCCTCTGTGCCGGTGGAATCCTCGCCTGCTACTTCTTCTTCGGAATTCAGCAGGAAGTCGTGTAAGTCTTCGTTCTTTGTAGACATATTTCATCTCCATAATTTTAATGTAGCATATTTCAGTGTTCAAGGGAAGTACCGCGATGGCGATCGATTCACGTACACGCAAGCGCTGGTAATATTTTCCCTTGAATTCATCGCAGGACTATTTAGGTATTCTTCATGTGCGTGGCCAACACGATTTTTGCTTACTTCACACGAAGCAAAAAGTGCACGGACAACGTTCCCATTCCCACCTATGCAATTTGTTCAGGTACGAAAATATCACTCCCTTGCAGTCCCATCAATTTCAGCGAGCTACCTCGCTGCAATGCTCTTCTCCAATCAAGCACTGTTGTATCTACCCTACCCTACCCAGGTACTCTATACTTTCTACAAATATGTCTTACAACTATATTATCAGGTGCTGGCAAAGTCGTGCAAACCGATTCCAGTCCTCGTCTTCGGATCACTTTTCGCTGGGAAGGCTTACCACGCCCGAAAGGTTTATATGATATGAAAGCTATTATTAATTCTTTGTCCTCCAGTATGCCTTCGTCTTGATGATCGTGGCGGGCGTGGCCATGTTCCTGTACAAGGACAAGAAGAGCCGCGAAACCGAGGGCGGATTCGGATGGGGAGAAACTCTGCTGGTATACTTCTCACCAGGAACACATTTTAATTTTATTTTAAAATTTTAAAATTAATCATGATTACAAATTAATTTTGTTTCAGCTTCTTTCGCTGGTTTGCGACGGCACGACGACGGCGATCCAAGATACGATCAAGAAGACATACACGAGGAGCAGCAGTAGCATGATGCTCTTCATGAACCTCTTCTCCTCTCTCTACCTCCTCGTCGGGTGCTGAATCAAGTTTGAAGAATTGAAGTAATGGCTTCTGTTCAGGTTGGTGGTGTCCGGCGAGCTCGTTTCCTTCCTCGCCTTCGTCCAGAAGTACCCCGCCGTCTTCTGGGAGCTCCTGATGCTATCTGCCGCAGGCTGTGGAGGACAGGTTAGATACGACCGTGTTCAAAGAAGGCATTTCAATGTGACATGGTGTGATTGACTGACGTCGCTTTTGTATTCTTCTTCATTGACATATGTGTTGTTAGAGATCTATTGTTGAGTCTCCTGCCTCAACCCATCCTTTCCCGGAAACTGTTCCATCTAACTAGTAAAATCATTACTGAACAATGTTCTGACCTCTCAAAGTCCTTATTTGCAGTACTTCATCTTCAAGACCATCAACGAGTTCTCGCCCCTGACGTGCTCCATCATCACGACGACGAGGAAACTCTTCACGATTATTATCTCCGTCGTCTTTATGAACCATCCTCTCTCCGATCGCCAAAAGATTGGAACGGTATCTAATCGTTCTTTTTATGATTAGTCGCATGATAATTTATTTAATTTCTATATTAAATTCTCAGGCTGTCGTCTTCCTTGGCCTTACTCTCGATGCCATCGACAGCCAGCGAACGGCTAAGAAAGCGGCCGCTGCTACCAAGAAGAAGGAATGAATGATAATCTCCAATAATAATGAACTACTCATTGTTTTTAGGCTATCTAATGTAGCATGTATTTTTTGTTAATTTATGCATGAAACTCGTTTTTGTCAGGTGGTGTAGAAAATTGGTCCATAACTCCAAAGTTTTATCTGCGATCTGAGGGATGATGAATGTGATAGGTCCTTATGCTTGCGGTCAGAATATTTCAATATGTGCAATTTTTAGATATAGATAATTATTGTCAACTTCCACTAAACTCTGCCGGTAAGGCAGGATAAAAATAAAATTTACACATAATGTTTGTCTACACGAAATTATCTACAAACTCCGAGACTATTAAACGGTCAGCTACTGGAATATATATTTGAATTTCGCGCACATGGCCATTCCAATTTCCATGGGACGCGTCGCGGCTTGCGGCGCGTGTTTTATACTCGGCGGCCAAAAATAATGTAAAAAATCAATTTACAACGTTGTAATACATTTGTATGACGTAAAACCCACCGCAATGTGATCAGCGCATACAAAGACAACGATAGTGACCGAATTGTATTTTTTGAAATTTTGAAAATTCCTGATAACTGGACGTCTTCAGTACTCTCGCGCTGTCTCTGCCCTCTTCATGTGCCCAATCTCTCATTCGCTGTCAGGCTATTTCTGTCTTGGGCACCACGGAGTTTGCAGAATCTGTCATGCTCACAGCATTCGCAGTACTATTCTTTGCGCGAACTTGAAAGTGTGACCTTGTGTCCTATCTATGAGTGATCTGTCCTGCCTTCTTGTCCGGACAATTCTCCGATTCATCTACACATACCGCTTCGCCGTGATTCGATCACGAAGTAATATTTGAATTTATTTGCAGGTCGATAGATGAGTATTGCGATCTCCGCGGATAGATCGTAAGGGTCGACCGGGTTCCATTCACACTAATTCAAAAACATGGCCGAAGCGACACCAGGACGTCTACGGCGTTCTTCACGCAGATTAGCTCCATCCGTGAGTTTGCATATTCACTTGGTCTCCGAACCGGATATGTACGTAGATTCTGGTCCTGCGATATAGTCCGATGAACCAGAGAAAGAAAATGGAGGACGGTCGGCGATGTGATAGGCGGAGGAGGGATGCGCGACCACCCACAATCGGCTACCTTTAGTTTAGCTCACCGGCTATAATCGGAACTACCCACTGATAGTAAACGACAACCAGAACGGCTGCCCCCTCCCCAACCCCTGTTGACCTGACCACCAACCTACTTTGGGAAGAACAGTTATGGGGGAACGCCCGTCACCCGATGATGGAAAAGTGTTCGAACCTTTGGCAATTCATATCCGCCTTGCAGACCAGCATGGAGTCGGCGGTTCTGGATGAATCCCGCAGCAACGACCTCATTGCCAAGTGCTCCGTTCTGGTGCGTTGCAGTTTTGCCCTTTCTTCAACAAACGCTTTACTCTCTGCTCCTTTACCTAACCATAAATTGAGCTTTTTTTTTGCTTGCAGATTCGCATGAAGAAAGAAGAGGCTGTGGATGAAGGGCAGACGTACTCGGATGAGGATGAGGAGAGAGAACTCTACGGACACAATCTTAGCAGTCAGGACATAGAAGAGGCCTCCGCGGTTGCTGCCACTTTCCAAACAGAAATCGAAGAATTAAAAAGGAAGAAAGCTGAGGGCCGCTCGCGGATCAACAACTTCATTCTCAACTCTGAAAATTTGTAAGCACATAGTTATCTTCAATTTTACCATATTTATGGCGTGTTATTTCATTCTTTTTTCAGCGTGTACGGTACAACCTTCGAGGAGTTCCAAACACCAACTACTCCTGCCTCATCATCCCAGACGCCGAAACCCAAGGCATCCCCAGTCAAGCGTGGGTTCTGCCATGATATTTGGATCGTAAACACTGCCGAATTGTTGCTAACAATACGTCACCTTTGTATTCTTCAGCCGTCACGGTAAAGATCCAAGAGCCATTGGCCGACGTTAAAATTGAGGATGATTCTGCTGCTACTACGGTAAGCTAAATTTATATATCCTTAGTAAATGAATCTTTAAAGTAATAATCGCCACTTTCGCATCGGGTAATTTGTTCCTTGCAGCCTCAACCCTCGACCTCCATGCCTCTCACAGTTAACACCGGAGTAGCAGCGTCGATTGCGGGCCCCGAAACGACCACAACTGTCGAGAGGGCGGCCAGACATGTTCGTTACTTCTAAAACTTAGATTCTGTTATCGATTTCTAGGAAGCGGAAACAATCGCTTCTATTGCCGAACTACGTCGACAGGGCAAGTGGACGGCATCCCGTCTACCCGTCTGTGTCGAACCACCTCGGAACAAGACGCAATGGGACTTTCATCTAGAAGAGGTTCCCTGCCCATTCTCCATTACTCGACTCGTAATATAATTTAGTTGAAATGGATGGCAAATGACTTCAACCAGGAGCGAAGGTGGAAGAAGCACATGGCACGCAAGGTTTGTATCTCCGCAAAAAAATATTGATAATAATCGATGGTTTTTCAGATTTCTCACCAGATTGCGAAGCAGTTCCGGGAACGAGAGCTTGAGAAGGAAAAAGAGAAGGAGCGGGAGCTAAAGGCACACAAACGGGTAAGATAAACTAGTGCGTATTCAATTCTTGAATGCATCATTTCAGGGTTGTGCTACGATTGCTCGGATGATTCGCGAGTTTTGGCAGAATGTCAACAAAGTCTACGATTACAAAAAAGACGTATTGTCTTCTTATATAGGCATTAGAAACGAAATTCTTTCAGTCTCTGCTCAAGTCGAAAAAAGACGCCGCGATGGATAAGCACCTCCAGTTCATCATCGGTGAAGCAGATAAGATCTCGCAGGTGAGTGAGGATAGAATTGGATGGATCTTGTGTGGTGCAGTGCGTCGCTGAACACATCACGGTCGAGAGCAGCAAATCGCCCTCCGTCTCCAAGGACGAAGATGCCAATGACAGTCAGTACAAATTCGTTCCTTGTCTACTAATTCTGGTCTTCCTAATCTACTATTTTGATCTCTCCAGAGGACTTCTCTGCGGAGGAATCGGAATCCGACGACGAACGGACGATCGCCAAGGCGGAGAAGCAGCTGAAAGGGCACGACGTCAAGAAGGAGGTCCACACCCTCGGGAAGGAGGCAGACATGGAAATAGACGATCTCTTGGCCTCTGTATGTTGTTTGATTTCATTTATACAATGAAAACGACTATTCAGCTCCCTCCTGACTACCTCAAGTACCTACAAGGAGAGAAGCCTGACGAAGAACCAAAAGAGGAAGAGGCCGGAGGGAGTGGAGATGAGGAAGATGACGACGAAGACGAGGATGAAGAAGAGGAGGAGGAGGACGAAATGAAGCCTTCAACATCCCAGGGCTCCCCGTCCAAGGGATCGAAGTCTCCATCGAAGGTGCCCGTGGAAGTGGAAGAGATGAAGGAGGAGGTCAAGGACGATATGGCGGAATCTGATGATGAGCCTCTCATAAAGAAGATTAAGACTACCCCTGACCCTCCGAAGGAGGTTGAAGAGACGGCAGGGGACGAAGGAGAGGGCCCATCGAACACGGGCCAAGAAGAAGGCGATGAAGCAGAAAGAGACGGAGATAGGGATGATAGTCAGGTTAGAAAATCTGCAGAATTGTCCGAGAAATTCGAGATTACAGACGCGTGACGAGAAAGTGAAGCTTGACGGAGTTGACTATGCTAAGTTGAAGAGTGACAACCAAGATGAGAGGGAACAGGAACTATCCCATATCGCAGACGAAGCACTCAAATTGCTGCCCAAGGGCCATACGCTGGAGACTACACAGGTAGGTATCATTCGTAGTAGTTGGCTTTAACGAGAAATTGTGTGAAATATATTTACCGTTAATAAATTAAACAAATTCATGCTCCCGTTGCAGGTGAAAACGCCAGTGCCTTACCTCCTCCGTGGAACCCTGCGTGAGTATCAAATGGTCGGCCTCGACTGGCTCGTCACCCTGTACGATAAGAATCTCAACGGCATCCTCGCCGACGAGATGGGACTCGGAAAGACAATCCAGGTACTATATTGGGGACCTCTACTATTGAAAGAGCCCCGTTTCAGACGGTCGCTCTTCTGGCACACTTGGCATGCAGCGAGAGGATATGGGGACCGCATCTCATTGTCGTACCCACGTCCGTCATTCTGAACTGGGAGATGGAGTTCAAGAAGTGGTGTCCCTCCCTCAAGATTCTCACGTACTTTGGATCTGTCAAGGAAAGGGCGGAGAAGAGAAAGGTGCGAAATATTCAATTATCACGGTAAACGGATAACCATTGCAGGGCTGGATGAAGCCGAATCATTTCCACGTCTGCATTACGTCATACAAAGTTGGCTAAATTTCCGAAAAAGTATTCAAACTTCGCCTGCAGGTTGTCACGACGGACATTCGGTCGTTCAAGATGCGCTCGTGGCAGTATCTTATCCTCGATGAGGCCCAGAACATCAAGAACTGGAAGAGCGAACGGTGGCAGAAGTTGTTGAATGTTCGAGCACGAAGGAGGCTACTGCTGACTGGTTAAACACTATCCTATGCTTGATTCGAAGTCCTCGATTTTTCCAGGAACTCCCCTCCAGAACCATCTGATGGAGCTGTGGTCTCTCCTCCACTTCCTCATGCCTGCCATCTTTGCTTCACACGAAGACTTCAAGGACTGGTTCTCCAATCCCCTCACGGGAATGATGGAGGGCAACGTGGAATTCAACCGCGGACTCCTCGATCGACTGCACAAGGTTTGATTTGGTTCGTAACATTTGCCCATTGTGCATCCCAGGTCCTTCGTCCCTTCATATTGCGGCGTCTGAAGGCAGACGTTGAGAAGCAGCTGCCACAGAAGACCGAGAAGACTATCCGGTGTCCATTGTCGAAGAGGCAGCGATATCTCTACGAAGATTTCATGAGCCAGCGAGAGTGGGACATTCTTACCACATTTTTTTTGGTCTTAAGATGTGATTTATTCAAATATTTATTCAGGACCCGCGATAACCTGAGAAGTGGAAGTATGATGTCGGTTCTGAACATCGTCATGCAGCTGCGGAAGGTACTGAATTTGTAGGGCGAGAAAAGAACAGATCGAAGTATTCCCAGCCTCGATTGAGGAATTGTGGTTGTTTCTACCTCCGAACATTCTCCTTGTAGGTGTGCAACCACCCCAATCTCTTCGCCCTTCGCCCAGTTCAATCTCCCTTCGTTATGGATCCGATCGAGATTGGAATCCCGAGCTGCTGCCTCAACATCATCGACTACGAGTCCCTCGGAGATCCCAAGATCCCTGATATCCCACCTGCTCTGGATTTGAGAAAGAGGATGGCTGGATGGAGGAGCGGGGTAAGGCCTTACTGCTTTAGAACTTTTTTATTCCGACGTGTACACACTCTGGATTGAAATGGCGCATGGATGGGGGCTCGGCACCCTCCCACCTTGGCGCAGTCGGTAGAGCCGCACCCTGTGACCCATGAGTCGACGGTTCAATCCCGCGCCGAGCTATGACGAACTCACTTGCCCTCTCCTACTGCGAACTTGATCCTTTGCATATCGTGGGGAATGAAGTGATCCAAACCGAGCTTATTTTACTATTTTATACATTTTCGTAAAAATACATGTCCAACCACAAACCAGAAGGTTCCTTTGCAGGTTCAATCGAGGAAGCCTTTGATCGAAGAGATGCTTGTCACCGATGCTGAGCCTTCCCTTCCTGTTCTCAAGCCTTCCACTATTCCCGGGAACTACTTCAAATTCGAAAGACCCCTCGTGGAGAAGGTAGGTCTATCCAAAAGGTTTTATTACGAGTCGCTTTTTCCAGCCTCGTAACAGCCAGGAATTCATCAATGGTGGAGGTTCCCCCGTTGCATACAAGAACCGGCTAATGGAGGGTGGAGTACCTGGACGGACAGTTAATGGAAACGGAGAAAGGGCGTATCAGGTATCCGTTTGGAACGCTCCGTGTAGTGTACCCCTAATTGCAGGGACATTCATCGGAATCCTTGCTGTCGACTGCCTCTCCTACCTCCCGCGTGCGGCCATCGATGATGGGATGGAAGGGAGCGGCTGGAGCTCCCCCGCCTGCTCCCATCAGAGAAGGCGGAGCGACTCCGTCCATTTCCGCCACCTCGGCCTACTCCACGGATTCGCGGAGAGGCAGCATGTTTGGGCAGCAGCCACCAATGCAGAAGACGGGAAGGCCCCCACCCCAAATGCCGGTTAGATTTATTATCCAGTATACCCTGTTGCTTCTGTTGCAACCCCATTCATTCATTGGTATGCAGCCGACGATGCGTACCTCGACGATATCCTTCCCCTCGGGACCGCCTCCACGAAGCAACGGAATGACACCCGATCGGCCAGGAGTCAAGAGATTCACGGAGACAACGGGAGAAGGAGGGCGGGAGTACATGGAGTACCCTCCACCCAATCCCCCTCTCAAGAAGCGACGACTCCGGCCAGAGAATATTTATACTGGCGAATACGTGGATTGCCTTACGGTAAGTTCGCTCTGTTTGGACTGCAATAAATTCATGGCTCCTTTTCCAGCCCGAAGCTCGAGCAGATAAAGAAGAGACGAGGGATCGTCGATTCCGCCTGGCCCAAGACCGATTTGGCCTTGTGCATGAGCCCATCTTGTCCTTCCAGCTCATTTCTGCCCTTTGGAGAGAAGTTCGCACCAGGTATGGGATTGATATCAACTTGAACCTAAATGGGGCCTTTTGTAGCCGACGAAGGGCGGGAGAATGGGCTCCTACGTGGTGGAAGGCGGAGAGGGAAGACATCCAGGATGAGCTTTCCTCACAGACTGTCCAACTGGCCAAAGGGTACTGCCTCTACTGACGAAGAGCATTCCTGATAACAAATGTTCAGATTCTCGGTGTTTGTCGATGCTGCCTATGCCTCCGTTGCGCCACGGATCAAGCCTCTTGCGGCCATAAGATACATGGAGAAGAACGAAGATGAGGTACTAAGTTACCTTCGAACTGGAACAATAATTGTTTCAGGAGCAATGTGCTGATCTGAACAATGCATACGGCCGATTCAAGGACCGAGTTGTGCAAGCTGAAGCTTTCGAGTATTTACTATTCCAATTCGCGTTTCGCTACGCCTATTTTCAGTTTTGCCAAGTACCGGAAGGGTCAAGTCGAATTGCCCGATTTCGTCCACAACGCTTCTTTGGCACGGCGCTTGCAATTCCCTGAGCAGCGGCTGATCCAGTATGACTGCGGTATGTTGCTCTACTTATCTCCAGCATTCCCGCCACTCTTCATGCGTGGCTCAGTCGGTTAGAGGGTGGTCCCTCAGTATAGGGGTGCGGGGTTCGATCCTCGCCCCGTGCTGCGAAGAGTAAGTCATCTGTCGGTGGTCTCCCCACACCCCGTCAGGGTTACACTCTTCGGAGAGGAAAATTCTGCCTGCTCTCGTTAGGGTCCATGCATTGTGCGGCGTCCCTTCCAAAAAGCTTGCAACATTTTGTTTTTTTTTCAATTGTTTTTTTCCTCCTTGGGCGTGAAGGGTATTCAGCAAACACTTTTAGGTAAGCTCCAAGTGCTGGCGCGTCTGCTGCGAGAATTGTACATTTACAAGCACCGCGTGCTGATCTTCACTCAGATGTCAAAGATGCTCGATACCCTCCAGGTTGGTTAATCTTTGTATAAACTCTTCTTGCCATTGATTCGATCTGTGCACGGCTTTCGTAAATATTTTTAATTGAGGACTTCCTCTCGTACCACGGCTACATCTACTACCGCCTCGATGGATCGACGCCCATCGAAGCTCGGCATGCGATGATGGAAAGATTCAATGCGGACAACAAGGTCTTCTGCTTCATTCTCTCGACGCGATCGGGCGGAGTGGGAGTGAATCTGACGGGCGCGGACACTGTCATCTTCTACGACTCTGACTGGAATCCCACCATGGATGCCCAGGCACAGGATCGATGCCATCGGGTAGGACTTATTTGAATACGCTCCTGGATCATGTGCGATTGCAGATTGGTCAAACGCGCAATGTCACCATCTACCGCCTGATCTCGGAGCGAACGATTGAGGAGAACATCCTGAAGAAGGCCAACCAGAAGAAGTTGCTCGGTAGGAATCATTGACATATCTCATAGATCTCGTTCGTCTTCAGGAGAACTGGCCATAGACGACGCCGGATTTACGCCCGACTTCTTCAAGCAGAAGGAGAATCTCCGCGATCTCTTTGATGTTCGTTTTGTATCGCCCCTCCCAGTCTATAGGGATTCCTGTTCCAGGTGGAAGGTGGAAAGAATGTCATGGACGATGCGCTCGAAGAGGAAGAAGAGGACGAGGGGGCGCGGCCGAGCACGAGCAAGGGGCCCTCAAAGCAGGACAAGCAGGAGGACGTCGAAAAGGTATACATTCACATTGAATAAAAATGATTTCTTTGAATTGGTATAAAACGCGGTGTATGAATGCGCACGCTGCAGGCGATGGCGATGGTGGAGGACGACGACGACGTGGCAGCCGCTCGTGCAGCCACCAAGGAGGCCGTCGACGTGGACAACCACGAGTTCGACGAGAAGATGGTGGATGGAGGCGATGAGCGGTATCTCGCCCTGCTTGACGCGGTTCGTTGATGACGCATTTTGAGGAATACACCTCAAATGGCCCAACATTTTGGATTTATCTTTGAAATGCATGCTCTTTACAGATGATGCCCATCGAGCGCAAGGCCATCGCAGTCCTCGAGCACCTCGGGTCGGCAGACTTCCAATTGGAGATGGATGAGGCACAGGTACCTCCAGCCTCTCTTCCCTTCCAGTCAATATTTTCCTTCCAGGCGCAGATCACCCAGAAGCAGGCGGAGTGGGTTCAGGCCCACCAGCGCCTCATGCGGGATGAGGAAGAAGTCGAAGGAGGAGGATACGATCCCATGCTCTCTTCTCTCGCCACTGACGAGGCAAGGAAACGACCCCGTAACATGGCTAAGTTCTCTGCCCCCGCTCGCCAATCCGCGCGCATAGTCGAGTCGACCACGAGTCAGTCTGCCAGTAGAAATCGCCTTGCCTATCCCTCCCCTGGTCTCACGCCCTCCTCCGTCCCCAAGAGACGGGGACTTCGTGCAGCAGAAGGATCCCCCACTCCTCATCGATCACTCGGGAAGCGGAAGCCCGGCCGCCCCAAGAAGCTCCCTCCCACCATATCGGGCAGCTCTGCCATCCGTGGAGACTCGGACGAAGACGAAGACTTCCGAGCTCCCGCTGCCCCGCCCCCTCGAGCCCCCGCCCCCGTCATCTACGACTCCCAAGGCAACGTCATCTTCAAGAGAGGTAGGGGACGGCCACGGAAGCACCCTCTGCCTGCACCGGAAACTCCCGCCTCACCCACTGCCTCGACACCTGGTTCCTCCCGTCCCCCATCCACCACCCCCACATCGGTCAAGAAGACTCCCCCCTCCCTGCTCCGTGCCCCCGTCGTCGTCAGGGCAGCTGGAGGGGGCGACTTCTCTGGCAACTACCGCTCTGCCGCCATGTCCACTCCCCCATCGGCACCTGGAGGATCGTATGCCGGCAGGATGCAGTTCCGCCCTACCCCTCCCAACCGCACCGCCGTCCCATCGAGTGCCCCCAACTCTGCCACTACTCCTAACCGATCCCTGGGGGGAACGGGCTCGCTCAATCGCCGATTCCCTGGTACCATCTCGGGAGTGTCGCCAGCACGAGGTCTCCTGCCCGTGAAGACGATCCGCGTGAGCCCCCAGCAGGGCCTTCTCTCCTCCCCCGGTCGTTCCCTCAATCCCATGCCAGGGGGAGGGAGGGGAGGGGCCAGGCCACAGGTCGTCGTCGTTCGCAGTGGACAACCTCGCCCCACCGTCGTCATGCCTCGAGTATACGCCCCCGCCGGACGGGGAGTCCCCTCTCCCTACCCCCAGGGAATGAGACCCGCCCCGTCCTCCGCCCCCCACCCACGGGGACAAATGGCCCGCGCCTTCGCCCCTCATTCCTCCAGCCCCTCTCGACCCCCCGTCTCCCTTCCTCGCACCCAGCCTCACCATCCCTCCCTTGGAGTCTACGATCGACCACGGTGCAGCTTCAGGAGGAATCTGTCATCATCGGGAGATGGGGAGGAGGGCAGTTAGATACCCCGCGCAGTAGATCTCTTGTCATGCGGTAGTTTATGGTCTCTCTTTATTCACCAATCTATTTCTACGCTCATAGTGACGCCGGTCTCTTTCCACACGGATTTTGTCCATCTTGCTGTTGACATGCTTCTGAGTCTCTTGTCGATATCTCTCTTTTCTATCAATAGAAGCTTTCACGTCGTTTCGAATGCATCTCTCTTGAACTTGTTCTCTGGTATAAATACGGTAGTATATCTGCTTGCGGGCACGACATGTCATCCCGATTGATTGCCTCTCTAGTATCTTGCTAATGTTTTCACTTTGTCAAGTTTGATTCTTGTTCTTCGTTTAGATTTCGAGATTGTTTTTGAGAAGAATAAAGTTGTTGGTAAAAAGTGTGTGGACGTGGTACTGGGATAGCGTGCACCTGCAGGGACGAGGGGAGGAGCCTCGGAATACTGTAACAACCGTAATCCCCGAGAGGCGGCCCCGGAACCGCGAGTCAGGCCAGAGAATGCCAGACACGCCTGCCACCTTTTAGGGCATCCTCCAGAGATAGCAGCTCCCTTCCTCCATCGTAGTTCTCTCGGTGTATGAAGAAGTCTTCTTGTTGGTCTACACGATGATTGTTCCTGATGTCGGCTTCGTTTTCCTTCTCCTCTGCGCAGACTGGCTCGTGTGCGACTCGATGCGATGCGATCCCAAATCTCATGATTCTAATTATCTCGAAAATAACAGCATCTATACATTTGATAAGGCAATGCATTGCAGGAGTTCGCGGCATTCGACGTCGTTTTCGAGGGCCAATTCCTGCCGGTGGGTATATTTCTGCAAATTATTGCCGGTTAACTGGCTAGTAAAAATAATCGCTATATTTATGAAATTGCCTTTCTAGACATGGGAGCCGTTGACTCCTCCGATGTCGGATGGCGACGAGGATCCGATCCTCTACCACAATCCACTCCTCGACGGACTCTACGAGGTCATTCATTTTATTCCTTATATTTCTGTCTAAAATAATTGCCTAGTAAAATTAGTGGTATCTTTCTGTCATCATACCTTGTCTTATTTTATCCCTGGCTGTATCGATGGGTCTAACTTTTTCCAGACACGGTCCTAAATTGTTATCGCATTTTGTTGATTCCAGACGGAGCTCATGGACGAAATGCGGCTGCCTCAACACATCTTCGACCTCCCGAGGCCCCTCACCAAGTACTCGCACTCGCCCGTCAAGAAAGGTACGACATAATTTAAATTGAAAATATTTCAAAAATATGGGTGCAAAATTGTATGACCATAAAAATATATTCTATCCCCCTGAAGCATTAACTAGAATTATTTCCAGTGCAAGAACACCGTCCGTCCATTTCGCTCTCCACTGGTAACCTCTATACCGGAGCACCGACGGGCGCGGATAACAATTCAGCGGTGAGCATTTTATTTATTTATTTTAGCGGCCCCTCCCTAAAATAAATTGTAAAAATGGTCCTGGGAATGTTGTACGACACTTGGCAGTCTCAGGTGATGCAGTTGCTGGGATCGGCGGCAGCGTCGATGGCAGCGCAGGCGGGAGGAATGGCAGCGGCAGACAGGGACAGGGCCTACGCCCTCGCTGGAGGAGCCTCCGGATCCAATGCCGCCCCGACTGACGTCGACCAACTCCTGCTCGAGAGAATGATGTGTATGTTTTTGTCAAGGTTTCCCAAATTGTGATAACAGGGCAAGGAGACATTCGTATTTGTAAATTCTACGCGGCATCACAATGCCTGGTTTTGGAAGTGAAAATTTTCTACAAAAATCACGGCATCTATTATCATAATCCCCAGGGCGGACATAATACATTGTACGAGACAGCAAAATATTTAAAAAAATTACATACAATATTTCAGCAATCGAATCACCGTCGTCTCCCTCGGTGCGCCGCCAGTCGACGTCGAAGAAGGCGCAGCGGTCGCTCTTCGAGGGACAGCACAGGCAGAAGTGAGTGAATTGTTTTAAAAAATAGACTAGAACAAAATTGTGAACGACCTAAAATTCTAATTGTAAAAAGTCCACAAAAATTACAAAAAAAAAAAATTGTATTCCCAGTGTTTCTTTGATACCATGTGAATTCCGCTTCATTCAGTTGGCAATCAGATGTTGACAACTCGCTAGGTGATGGGCCTAGAGTTCGCCATATTGTTAGAAATACAATTATTTGTTAGAAATACAATTATCCTTGAAATATTGAAGGGGCGCCGCCCGCGTCATGACTCCCCCACCCGCTGAGAGGGAAGCCAAGGATTACGAGGTGGGCAAAGTCATCATCAATATGTTGGCAATATGCCAAAATTAACTTCAGTGGTTTGGCAATATGCCAAAATTTAAGAATATATTTTAGTACATATTTCGAACGTATTTCGACGTATTGTACATATTTCGAGTACATATTTCGAACACGACGCATTTCAGGGCCCGCCCTGGACAATCGGCGAGGATTATGCACTGCTCAAGGTCAATTTTCTATCATTATTTATATATTTCGTGTTCTGTTTACGACGAGGCATATTTATGTTTTTATGAGAACGTGAGAACGTTCAGGCAGTGATGAACGAACAGCGCCTGACCCACCACGGGCCACTACGCGCATCCCTCGCAAGTGCGGCCACCATTCCGGACAAAGACCTCTTCAAGGCGATCAAGGTACCGGGGGTATCAAGCCCAGATATTTTGGGTCTTATTCATTGCGAGAATTCTTTGTATTCATAATGCTTTCTTCTGCAGGTCAACTGGGAGTACGTCGCCGGCTTCGTCAACAAGGTCACCGGCGTCTATCGGTGAGTCCATGGCCTTTCAAATTCGAGAATTGAGAGCTTGGAACTATTCCAATGACTTGTTTGCAGCTCTCCTCGTCAGTGCTCGGTGCACTACCAGATGGTGGTGTTGCCCCGCGAGAGTGGAATGACTATAGCCCTCGATATATTCACCAACAAGCCCAAGAAACTACAACCGACCCAGAGCGAACTAGGTTAGTCGTGTCCCTTGAACACCGACATTGTTTTTTTTACAAAATGTCTATTCTTTTATCAATTTTTAAAATATCTAACATTCTTCAGTGCACATGCGCCAAGGGCGGACGACGACGCAACTGCAGTACGAAGCAGACAACGCCAAGATCTTGAGGTAAGTGTTCAGCACCAAGACTGCGCCAAGGTCCTTAACGCACGTCCATCTACATCTTCCTTATTTCAGGGAGAAGGAGCTGGAGATGCTTTCCGTAAAGCGGAGAATCCGTGACAAGAGACACCCTCCGTTCAAGAGGAGAGCACCGCGTGAGTCATTTCAATTGCATTTCGATACATATCAAAAAAGAGTCTTCATCCTCAAAAAGGCATAGGAGAGAATGACGGGAAGGGGGCGAGGAAGAAGTTGAATCGTCCGAGTAGCTCTTCATGTCCTCTACTTGTACTTGGATGTCGTCCCCGACGAACTGTACTTCTTTACGCCCTGCGAATATGTAATGAGAGGATGGGACGGATGTACCGTATACCTTTGGTTCGACGCTCCTAGTCCTCCTCTTCGGAGGGCCGGTGAAAACATCGCCGGTTCCCGTGGTCGTGGTCATTCCGTTCGCATCGCTGCGCTCCATCGATCCTCCCCCCTGCGATATACCGTAATCTTTAATCGTGTTTGCTACCCTCACATTCTTATCCTTGTATTTGCGGGCACCCGCCGACTTCTTTGTTGGCTTGTGGCTACGCAGCTCCTCTTTGAGCTTCTTGTCCGGCAGCAGCGGAATGCTCGTCGTGCCAGGCTTGTAGATGATGGCTGCCGGGAACAGATTCCGCGGCTCAAAAACGATCCATTAGAATGTTCGCTAATCAGCACAAGTCCTTGGGGTAGGGCAGGTGCCTCTCACCACGGTGACATTCCCATTGCGTCTCCTCCTCGTGCTGATGTCCTCCCTCGCATTGACTATCCGCTGCTTCTGCTTCTCCCCTTCGACGTGGCGACCGGGCTTCTTGACAGTCGTCCATTTACCCGACGACTTGTCCAACAGGCTGATGGAGCTCGCCTTGGACTTCGACGCACCTGAAGAATTACGGTTGCATTGCGATCTTCCCTCCTTCACCTTTCTTCTTGTCCTTCTTGACCGATCGCCCACTTGGGGAAGCGATGGAGTCAGTGCGCCTCTTGACATTGGAGCGGGAGCTGGGGGAAACGTGGACCTTTCCCTTCCGAGCACTCGGCGAAATCTGTGGAGCGGAGGAGGCACTTAAGGGAGCAATCAACGACAAACCTGCGAAGCCTGCATTTGATGTAGAGAGGAAGGGGAGGGCGAGGACTGGGGGGAGTGGTGAATGGAGTGACTAGACAATTTCAGACGGGTCAAATGTTTCGAGACTAAAATTCGATTTTTCTACGGAATATTCAGAAATATTCGGAATGTTGATATTTTGCAGTGGCTCCCGAGGCAACGACTGCGGGCATTCCGAGCGTCCATCGCATGAAGATTAATGCCCTCGAGTTTGGCATCCCGGAGGCCGATCGACCACGACAGTACATTCTGTGGAGGGTACGTCATATCTTTTCGATCGATAATCGATTAATCGATTGCGGAGGAACAAGGAATACTTACAGGAAGAGCGCCGAAAGCAGTACCCGCTGCACCCTGATCGACAGGATTCGAGTCGCGATCCCCGCAAGCACGATAGTCTCGGATCGCTCGTTGAGGACAAGGTACAGAAGGGCGCTCTCCCTCCCTTTCCAGGTCTTTGGAGAGAAAAAGATGTGGCAAGGGGGTTTGGAACAGCGCAGAAGAGCTATTTAGAAGTGATGCCGTTTTGTCAATTTTTAAAGAATGATATGCATTCTGGAGTTTCCTCTAGGATGGTACCAAGATGCTGTTATGGTGTTTGCTAAGTGATTGCAGCCGATCCCTGCCCCTGTGCGTGTCCGCCCCACTCCGTGCCCGCACATGGAGGGACCCTCGCTGCCCTTCCCCGAAGCGCTCATGATCGAAATGCCACCAGCCCCTGCCCCCCTCGTCCTCCCTGCCCCAGCTCTCCCTGCCCCCGCCCTCCCACCAGCTACGCAGAGAGGACCCGTCCCTCCCGCCAGTGCCGGAGTACTTGGTTAGTCAAGACCATTTAGTCCTGGAACGGAAGATTCGCGCTTTATTGGAGTCTCATAGAATTATTTTTGATTCTGCAGGCATGCCACCCTCGAGCGCCCCACATCCCATCTCGGATCATTTGGTGAGTATTATTTTTAAACCCCAAAAATATCAATAATTTTATGCTGATTTTTAGATGCAATATTATCTGCGCCAAGAAAAATGGTGGAGAAGTTTTTGGAAGCACAACCTTTTCAAAGGGCGCATAGCGAAGATGCCGGGTGTGAGCGCATAGGGCACTGGCCAAAAATGAAGCGTCTATGCGAAAATATAATTCCATTTTAGCCGATTTCCCGTCGAGCGCCGCCGGGAACAACGCACATTATCATGGGATCGGGATCGCAGACGGTTTGAATTTCTTTATTCCTTGTTTTTGCTACCCTCTGTATCCTCTTGGTCAATGACCATGGAATCCAGGCGGAGTAGTATATCATGTGCACTGATTTATTGCGAATCATCCTTGTGATTTTTAATTTTCCCGTTGAGAAATGGTGATTAAAAAAATCTATCATATTCCTTGCAGGGTTCCTCATCGGGTGCTGGTCCCTCGGGATCATCGGGTGGAAGCGGAGGAGGAGGAGGTGGAGGGTTCAGCGGCAGCAGCCAAAGCCAGTACGTCGTGGTGGCGAATGCCGAAGGCGGCGGCACCCGAATGCAGGTCGTACGAGGTGAGCGGAACAGAACATTATTATATTTAATTATTTATTTCAGTAATATTATTTGTCTGTCAATTCTCTCCTCATTGTCAGGTGAAGGCTCCAGTGGAAATTCCGCTATCTACCGCCCGAATCCCGGAACGAAGAGAGCTGCCAGTGGACAGCCCATCAATCGAGTCAGTCTAATCGATCAGTATTATCGATTGTTCAATTTCGATCACCGATCAATAATTCTCATTTTGTCATTGTTGCAGATGGAATACTCGTCGGGGTCGGCTGGGATGGGAGGGACGCCTCCGCCAGGTTCCGTGCTCGTGAGAGGACCGCCCGCGAGGGGAGGTCTCGGCGGCCAGCGAGTCGCTCGACCAGTTAATGTGAGTCTATTCATTTATCGTTTTAGACTCAATGCCAGAAAGTCCTCGAAAAATACGCGAATTTCACGTTATTTTAAAGTTTTATATCAGTATGAGGAGGTTGAATGACTGTGATTGTAGATGTCCGGTGGTGGCCAACGCATCTTCATGAACACGATGTCGACGGGATCAGGGGCGTCGTCTCCATCAGGAGCCGGAGGAGAAGGAGCCACGAGTGCCGGAGGAAGTGGACAGGTGAGGAGGGGGAAAGGAGTGGTGTAGTAAACGTCGTCGCAGTGGCAATTACGGTAGTCAACATTAACATCCATACGACGATGTTTACTACGTTAATTTCTTTCCTTGAGCAGAGGATCTAGAGAGTCCAGGAGAGCGATATGGAACGAGTGTATTACAGACGCAGCGGTACATGGTGGCTGCTGGCACTGGGGGGCCGCTGAGAGTCGGTGTGGCTCCAGGTATCATATCATTTTGTTTTTGGTGGCGACTTTCGACCAGGTGGAGTTTGGTCTCAAAAAGTGCTCAATGCCATTTGGAATTTCATTTTATTAGTGGGCGGTGTGATGAAGTTTATATAGCTTATAAAAAATTAGCTATATTTGTATCTTACAGGCAGCACCCTAGGACCGGGGCGCATGCAGGCTGCTAAACGTCCACCCGGAGGAACCCTCTCCAAGGTTCGATTTGGGGTTAAAAGTAACCTAATTGTAAGACAGAAATTCCGAAATGTTCAAATATCGTGTGAACAGGGGGTTAGCGCCAGGGGGCCAGATCTTTATGGTAGATACCTTGGGTGACCCCAAGCACCGTGAGGGGTACGGTAGGTCTTGAACAGGCTTTCGCTTCGAGACCAAAAATAAAGTTCAGCAATTCTTGTTTTGCTCGTATTTAATTTTAACTGCGGTTTTTCGCCAAAATAAGTGTACCAGCGTGCTCGGGGGCCAGAGGCGTACAGTTCACCACCCAGGACCAACTTGCGAAAAGATCGTTTTTCAAACAATAAAAAAAATTTTACATTTATTTTTTTATATTTTTCGTATGAACCAGGTCTCGGCACCATTTAGTGATAAAATAAAAATTATAAACCTCATTACCAAAAGCGAAACACGTATATGAGTTGGCAAATGTTGATGCTGAGGGTCGGGGGTTCGATCCCCGCCGGGTGCAAACCTTTTGCTTTTCACTTTTCTTGCACTAATAAGCACAAATGTTCTTCCCCCGAGTCGTAATACCGCAAGAAAAGAGAAAAGCAAAACGTTTGCACCAGGTGGGGTGCGAACCCCCGAGCCTCGGCGCGATATTACGACTCGGGGGAAGAACATTTGTGCTTATTAGTGCAAGAAAAGTGAAAAGCAAAAGGTTTGCACCCGGCGGGGATTGAACCCCCGACCCTCAGCATCAACATTTGCCAACTCATAGATTTGTTGAACTTTATTTTTGGTCTCGAAGCGAAAGCCTTTACAAGACCTACCGTACCCCTCACGGTGCTTGGGGTCACCCAAGGTTTCTACCATAAAGATCTGGCCCCCTGGCGCTGACCCCCTGTTCACACCTCCACAGGATGGAAGTTGAACTTTAGAAAATTTCTGTCCTAATACCATCCTGGTACTATTGTAGTTTATAGAAACAGTATGCACTAATTTTGGATTATATGGTCTCCTTTGCAGACAATGATGCTACCAGGCCGTCCCCCTGGTCCCATGCAGCAAGTTCGACCAATCAAGTCAGTCTATCCTACTTTTTATTGATAGCGTACGAGAAAGTCTGAATCGCAAACTGGGTTGACATACCGTTTCCCGTCATGACATACGGCATGCTCTACTCTCTCTTGCAGTCGATTCACGGGAGCTCCTTCTTCGGGCGGCGGTGGCCCCGGGCAGCACTCTCGAGTGATGGTCATGCCCGGAGGGAGGCAATATCAACCACCTGGTGAGAGATACAGGGGGATTACGGTAGAGGGCGAGAGTAATGGCACTGTTTAAGGTCCTCAATCGAGTGTGAGTGCAGGTGGCAGCGGAGTCGCCGGTCCCCTTCCACCCACCCTCCACCACTCCGCGGTTTGTTTTATTTGTATTTACAATATTTCAAGTATCTGGGAGATTTTATGCAATTATTTATATTTTTCCGCAGTTGACATCCAAATTATTAGTGATGTCGGAGTCATCAATTGTCTTATGCTCAAGTTGTTGTGCCAATCTCCCTATTTTCCTATTCCATTTCAATTGGGTGTCCACTACAGTCGCAGCCCCCGCAGGCGACGATCTCCCGTCCCCTGATGACGGGGGCGCGGACTGCGAGTTTCGCGCGTGCAAGTCCATCGAGAGGACCCGGAACACCCTCGGGAGGAGGAGGGGTGAGTCTTGTGCAGAAAAATGAGGAAATGCGGTTAGTATGGTACGACATCGTCGACAATTGAAATCTTGCAGTCCTTCTATTTGGGCCCTTGGGTTCTCCACAACAGGAAAATTCAATCTAATTTTCATCTCTAACAGACCTGCTAAACAGTTATACCGGACTTCTGCATGTTGCCGGGTCCCTTTAATCTTATGGCATCGCTAAACATGGTAGTGAATTCACCGGGTTTATTGGCTGTCTTTTCATTTCATGAATGAACGAGTTTGAAGTACTCTGTGAACGCGTATCATTGGAAATCCGGGTGTTCAACTATTCCTTACGGCTAAACATTGGAGTGAATGCTCCGCGTTTATGAACGAGCTAGAGACACCGTTGGCACAGTGCCTTGGGCACAGACCGAACGATCAATGTGAATGCAGATACAGCGAAGAGCATCGAGTTCGGTTCTCCCCCGTCCTGCTCGAACGGTTCCACGGGCGCCATCCGGGCTTAGCCCTGATGATCCCGCGAAGAATCAGAACGCAGGAGGAGGAGAAGGAGAAGGGGTGAGTCGGGGGTTATAGTTGATACTAGCGCGTTGACGAGCTATTTGAACTTTTCAAATCTTTTATTTATATTTTCAATCAAAAAGTAGATAGTGGCAACTGAATGCAGGTACCAGAGCGGGATTCAACAGCATATTTGCCCAGACTGGGTCGACGGATTGGACGGGGGGCATGGGGGCTTTGCCCCGATGAACTTGCCGCTAACCAGATACGCTCTCGATTAGCAGTAGTCGTAGCTTTACTAATCTGCATCTTCCAGAAATAATAACTGTAAATACGCCGTGTGTTTATAACTGTGAAGCATTGTCGTGTGAATAGTATTTTTAGAGCATTAATATTTTAGAAAAATTTACAATTTTTGAGACTGCAAAAGAGGCAAAGCCTCACTATGGATTGATTGTCGCATGTTTTACAGATTGTTATTACTTACATGAATTGAATGAACTCCGATTGCATGGTGAAGTTCCCTCGATACCTCAGTTCTACTACAGCATTTGGATGCCTTGAACTACTCATGCAATCAGAGTTCAGACTATATTGTAGCATCTCTCGTCTGAACTCTGGTTGTACGCCTTTTGATACTTGTTAATGACAGCTGTAATAAAACTCGATGTATCGACTGGGAGCACCACCATGGGAGGAGAGACTTTCTTTTTATGGATTGAAAAACGTTTTATTTTTATTTTTAACTTAATCATCTGATAGAAAGTGAAAGGACATAGTTAAGTAAGGGGTATCCAAATCAATAACCGAATTTCAGCCGTCAAACTCGAGTCCCTTGGCAATGGGAGGGGTGGCGTTCACGATCGGTGGTAGTCACTCTGGAACTCCTTCCCCCGCCGCCCTCCCTCCGCCCTCCTCCCTCCTACCCGGAGGGCACGCCGACTCGCCACACCCAGGTGAGTTCTCAAAGCTTTTATTGATAAATCGATCTTGTATTGATAGTATTGATCATTTCTTGCAATCAATTCTTTCCTTACAGTGGAATCATCTTCCGCCGGCTCACTGCTTCCTCCCCTCTCCGGTCCCAATGCCCCTCCACCCAGTTGACTATAGGCCAGTGAATGCTCCCGAGTAGGCCAGTAAGGGGGCGCGCGGGCGGGGGGGGGGGGGGGGGGACGGGGGGGGGGGGGGAGGGGGGGGGGTGTGGCGGGGGGTGGGGAGGGGGTGAGATGGGGGC
>JACMIG010000475.1:628-31609 GCA_014805385.1 Levipalatum texanum
ATTTCTGTGGACACGGACATTGTCTCCAGCGTGGTAAATCTTCTGCGCTGGGCAGCCTGGTGGTTGCTGAGCGGGCGAAGTGACTGAGGAAATGCTGATAGGTGAAAGAGGAGAGAACCAACCTGGCCGAGTGCAGATGTAGGGTAGCCTGGCATTTTTGCAACTCGCACTTTCCCATGTGCCCGCTTTCGGGTACATCTGCATGGAGAAACAATCGCCATTCGCCGGGTCCGGAGAGTCTGCGAAATAGGATACCGAAGGAATCATATTCAACTTACCCGGTGCGTAGTGGAGGTAGTTCACAATTGAGCCATCACTCCACGTGTAGTTCCCCTCTGATTTATCGAAGCGCAAGCCTGATCGAGTTATGCTGATTAGGAGAAGTAAGTATTACCGATGTGAATGCCGCCAGTGAATTGATGCCCGATCGCCGATCGCCTGAGGTAGTCGTTAGTCTGGAAGAAAGGGCACATCACTATTGTTATAATGCAAAATACATAGGAATCGTGGATGGATGAGAGATGGGCTCCTCGTTCAACGCAGTCTTCCTCTGCCTTCTCCCACGACCTCAAGACTCCACTGTCGACAACAACGAACGCTGCTCTCACGATTGATCGTATTCGGTGTGGATGCACTGGTCGGAGCTCCCGGGGATGGAGGCCAGTTGCCATCCCTCGCAGGCTCCTCCTGTTTTCCAGTGTTAGAGACTGGAGGGAAGTCCTCCCACCACTCCTCCCAGCTCTACAGGCAATGTAGAGGACATTCGACTCGAAACCGTCGCTGCTCCGAGTCGCATTCCACATTCCATCGGCTGTCATGTAGTAGTAGACGCCCTTGTCACAAATTCCACTGCCTCCTTCAATCCCTTCCCTTTTCTCCAGGGCTCACTCGAGTACCTCTGAAGTTGGTGTAGTCGACGCGAGATCCGTCCTGCCAGAAGAACTCGTTGGTGGAAGGGTCACAGCCGATGCCTATGTAGAAGGATCGATGGCCGCCCCCCGTGGCGTGGTTGCCAGCAGCTTGTAGAGCTCTGTTCTCCTACGGGGGAGTCTCTCTCTCGACACCTCAGAGGTTTCATTGTCAGTACCTGTTCGCTATGGATACTGATGACTGCCAACCCGTCGATGGTGCAATCCTTCTCTGCTTGCACGTATCCATTGACCTCGTATCTCATCTGGTAGCACCATCCGTCGTACCAAGTATCGAAACCTGGACTGCATCCAAACACTGAAAGAACCCCGTGACTTTATCGGTATTTCTCGACTAACCGACGGAGATGCACAAGGCGATCGTCGACAGCTGGAGGAGGAGTGACATTGTGGAGAGAAGAAAGCACTTTTGCTAGCGGGGAGAGTCACCCATTTATATACCCCCAAGGGCCTAGACTACTGATAGCATAGTCCAGAAGATGAGCATCGATCGTCATATTCGCGGTATTTGGATGCACAGCGGAGGGGGTTTTGTGCTGCGAGATGCGGGTCCTCGGCAAAGGAGCAACAGATAAGAGATGAGCGTAGACTGGCCATTCGACCATCGAACCCGGAATGAATCCATCTCAGCTGTCGTGGTGTCTACTCCTTGACATCTCTCGCTTGTCAGTGCACGAGACATCGACGATAACAGAAAATAATTGTTTTCGTCTATCAACGAACATCTGTAAATGACGAGAGTGATTGAAGCTGTCGAATTAGAGTTGAATGAACAATAAAGTCGATTCCGCCACCATCCGAAAAAGTCCATTCCGCCCCCACCTCTTCGTTTCGTTGTAGTTTACTTTCTGCTCTTATAGACACTGTACGTGTTCTTCTTTTGCATCGTCACCCTACGCCGCAGCCGGAATCGACATGGAAACTGAAACTATAGGAAAATGTGCTATCACGACCCGACTTCTGTATTACTTGCCATGATTGAGCAATGAAATGGAAAGATTTCACAACTTCACGGGCTCGAATAAATCTATTTTTAGAAATGCACATTTGAAGTATAATTTGCAAGGTGCGCACTGTCTAGACATTCCATGAAAGCATAGGAATGAGTCCGTACCGGTCCTTACAGGCCTCATGACTGCCTGTATAGCAGGCACGTCTCTACACAGCATCGTCCTCGTGGCCAACACTCTTTACTTCCAAACTGCCATCCTCTCCGCCGTTCGCCTATCCCCTTTTCATCATTGTTTCCTCTTCCTCATTCTCAAAGAGGGAAGAGTCATGAACAGTATAAAAGAACTCCTTTCAAGCACGCATGATTCAGAAAACTTGTCAGTAAACATAAATGCCAGTGTGGCCAAGTAACCAGCCAGAAGAATGGAATGTACTTGTATGATCTTTTATAGAAATAATGTGATATTCGGAGGAATCTGAGCCACTTCCTGTTCGCCTTCTATCCTTCAAGCATAATGCAGTCGATATTTTCTTTGCCTGATGCCCTTTCGAGGCCAATTCACCAGAATGAATACAGCCCATCCCCAGTCCGCATGACCGGTGATTCTCCCAGTCCTACGGGAGACGGGTATACCTTTAGCCATCTCAACTAGGCTGACGCTCGTCCAATTAGAGTGATGTTATCCAGTGGGATGAGGTGTCTAACTGGAGTCATGCGCCTTGTCAACAACCCTCTCGAGACCCCCTCCTTCCCTCTGTACTCGACAGGGCAGAAGAAGTCGCACCCATTCCTGTTTCTCCTCGTGGCCAGATTATCGTTGTAGTGTGGCTATCGAGAACCCGCAGTAATTCGCATAGCGGAGAAGCCACTAAGTAGTCTTCTCATGGAGTGGAAGACTCCGAATTATCGGCCATCCGAGGCTAAATATCTATCTGTGCTCAATCTCCCCCTCTCTGCGTGTTATCCACCTGCCGCTGCTTAGCCGCGTAGACGCAACCCCTCCCTGCCCCTTCCAGTCTCCGATGATCTTCGAGGTCCCCATCGAACACTTCCCCGAAGTCTCCCAGAAGAAACTCCCCCACTCCTCGTCCTTCGTCGCCCTCCCCACTGCCGATCGAGGATCCACCCTCGAGTCTCTCACCAAATCCCTCCTGGACATGAGTCAGTTTCTCCTTTTTCTTCTAAATCGTCACACTGTCTCAGGGCTTCTGGATGGTCGCAATTCCCCTATCGTTCCCATTCTCACGAGCACAGGCAGAAGGGCATCGACATCCGTCATCAGCAATATGCTCCAAGTCAAATCTTCCCTCCCCACTTCTCGTTCCATGACCAATCTTGCCGTTCCCTACTAATTGTGAGGTAAATGTTATTCTGTTATTCTGTTATTGAGCGCGCCAATAAGGTGATATATATATTTTTTTCTGCTCGCTAATCTACTCGACTGTGACCACTTATTAGGCATATTTTATGAACAAGGTTTTTTTTGAATAATTAAACAATGGGGTCTAATGAACGGATAAAGCAACGAATTTATTTTGTAGTTTTCCATATGGGATTATTGGTTAACGAGGAACTGGAAGTTTAGCGTGACCATAATGACGAAGACTACGCTGATTTAGTGCGGAAGATCTCCATGCAGACCGAGTGTGATTGGAATTGAAATGTAGTGATTCTTTTTCGTCTGCGAACCTGTCATTGGAATGCAAACAAGAGACTGCCAGATTGCCCCGTCCCCAACAGAGGCACCACACTTCTAGACACTTCGTCACTCTTTTGGGGTCTACTGAAAATTCAGTTTTGAACGCGGCCTACGCGGCTGCATTTATAAGTCATCAGAGCCCTAAATGAAATTCTGATCTCCGCTCCAATGTCCGTTTCCCGAATGCTGTAAGAGGCAGGTGTGAACATAAGTCTAGTCGCAAATATTCCACTAAAAGAACATGAGATCACTATGTTCATAATTGTCTAACAATAAGTCAATTAGTCGCGAATAAAATTAGAGCGCTGGAATGTAGGATACAGTACCCCCCGAGACCGAGGGCTGTCAAATGTTGACAGCTAAGCAGCACATTCCACAGCCAGCAGGGATCTAAGCCCGACAATTTGTGGATTTACAAATAGAACTTTCTGCAATTCCACTACGATGAATAATTTCAAATGAGATCAAGAAAGACCAAACGCCCGGCCTACGCCTTCAGAAAGCAATTCAATTTGCAACATCACTTCCACAACCACTCTCAAGAACGGCAGATAACCTCGTTCTATATTTCTGAGGGAACTTGACTGTTATTCAGGGAAATGACTCGTGATCAGTGGCTGAATAATGAACACTTCCAGTATTCGTTAGCATTCCATTCCAAGTTCCTTGAATTGCGAGTAGAGGCCCCGTAACTATCCGTCGTCAATCGTGACTGGAGCTCGAAAACCTTTCTCGACTTTGTAATTTGTTTTCGAGTAAACGAAGTTACGAAGTAAATTATATCATCGCCACGAGCAAGTTGCACGCGTCATTGTGACCAGAGTGGAGATGCAGTCCTTTCTCCTGATTCTGGAGCTATGCGAAAATATCTGTATTGGTGAGCGGAGCCATTCCGTGAGTATCTTTCCGTTTTATCAGGAACTGGTATTATTCTGAACCTCGTGCTCATCTTTCTTATCTCTCGGTTCACGCGAAAAGAAGTTGGGGCCTACAAATATCTCATAATGTTCTTCGCCATCTACGGAATCATCTACATGGCAGCCTTCGTTCTCTTCCGCGATGTTCGATTACCACAATAAACCTGGGCAAACATTTCTTCAGAGAATCATCACCCACGGCCACACATTTGCTCTCTTCTCTATTGGATTAATGGCAGATTATAAAGTAAGCCAACATAGCTAATAGATCTTGAATATCATTCATTCAGTATTCTTCACCGCTTTACTGTTGTGTCTTCATTGCCAATTGTGCTCTCATGGACATTAATTTTCTCTATCGCTATTATGCGATCAAAAGGTAGTTCAATCAGATTCCGTATGTCAAATCGATATTCAGTCCTCTGCTTGTGCAGAACTTCGAGAAACCAAGATTTATTCTTATCCTTTGCCTCGTTGTCCTGGCCGGACTAGTTGTCTGGTAAGAAAATGCACAATCCGCTGAGGACTTCCACGACAGGTTTCTTCTCTGTATCTTCACGTTCGGAACTACGTCCGATGCCTTGGAGGATCTCTCATCGCTCGTGGCAGAGAAATACGATCTCGATATCTACAGGCTTTCTTTCATAATGGCCGACTACGTGGTAGGCAAGAAAGAGAATAATTTTCACAAGTCGTGCACTTGAGAGGAACGGAAAGATCAACTGGCTGCCCTGTTGTGGATACCTCTGCTTTTCCGTAATCATCTCCTTCTGCTTCTCCTTTATGATTTTCTGTGGATATTCGACTGCTCATTTCCTCAATAGTACGACTCTCATCTCCAGTAACGCCAAGAGGCTTCATAGAAGACTTCAAAAGATACTCTATGTTGAGGTCGGTCACGAAAGTTGTGACATGAAGTCGTAAAGCAACCGATATGGCGTCGATGTTTAAAAGTTTGGATTGCAGACAGTGGTGCCCCTCATCTGCTTCTACACCCCCTGCGTCGTCTGCCTCACCGCCCCTGTTCTGGCAGTCGAAGTGACTCTCTTCGCCGACGTCATCACTGTCGTCAGTGCTCTCCATCCCTCCATCGACGCGATCGTCGTCATCGCCCTCATGAAAGACTACAGACGCGGCCTCGCCTCGCTCCTCTGCCCGAGGTGCCCCTCTCCTTCTCCTTCCACTATTAGCATTCTCAGAGTTATCTATACGCCGAAGGTGCTTCCGACAACAGCAGAATCCTCCGTCGGAGCCAAAATATCTCGTGAAATGTCCAATCAAGTCTACATTCATTCGGATGGAAATAAATCCTGATCTTCGCAATCGCACATGCACAAATATACATAAAAAAAGTTTTCTTAGATTGATTCGTTCCCTGTTTATAGTCGCCAGGAACTGCAATTTGTCTACAAAGTGGGCTGAAAAGGTCGGGGAACGAGACTGCTTTCCCCTTACCAAGCCATTCTCTACTTCGACAACTTTCCATGCTACACTTTCTTCCATGGCCTGTAAGTCGAGATTTCCGTACAATAATTTTTCCCCTTCTAGGCTTCGCTGATACTCCTGTGTTCAAGTGCGATTGCTCTGTTGGCAGCATGCAATGCAGGAAATTCGGGGAAGACGAAGTTGAAAGGGAACCAGAAGCTTCGGAAGCCTGTGACGGTAAGTTTGATTCCGTGAAAAAGAAGAGTCCTTACAAAGACGAGCGAAGGATCTGAAATGACAGCTTCTGAGAAGGGCAAGAAGGGGACAGGAGAAGGGGCGAATGAAGGCGAAGACGCTAAGCCTAAAGAGGATCAGCCGGGTATGAACAAGCTGACGCCAGGGATTTCGTAGATAAGCCTCGTGACGTTCATTCTCCGATTGCAGCACCGAATTTTGCCCCCGCACAACCCAAACCACTGGCTCCCGGTTCACGAGGAATCGCAGGTATGAGAATGGCCATTGAACTCGAAGATATAGACTCCCCTTCAGATTCGTTCGACCCCAACTACCAGACTCTGGCAGCAGTGGCCGGGGGGCAGGGAGTATTCGGAGAGGACAAGGCAGCCCCGCGGGCACCTGTCCACCCTGCCGCAGTGGCTGGTAATGAGCATTGATCCCCCTTCGGGGAAGGAAGGATAATTGAAGGGACGAACGACCCCAACTACCAAACACTGGCAGCTGTGGCAGGTGGCCAGGGAGTGTTCGGGGAGGACAAGGCGGGCGGAGGAGGAGGGGGAGGAGGAGGAGGAGGGGCTGTCCACAGGGGCATGGCAGGTCACACTCGCACCTACTAACTAATGACACCCACACCCTCTCACTCGCACACTTCCGTTTGTAACCCTGGTACATTGCCCAGCACGCTAATATCCTAACCATACTAACTGCTAACCACTAACATAATAACACATCAATCTCCCCTAACCCTTCTAACCAAACTAACCGCTAACCACTAACTTCTCATTCAGAAACGCACGATCCGAACTACCAAACGCTGGCTGCGGTGGGAGGAGATGCGTTCGGGGCTGATAAGAAGAGCCATTAGGCCCCCGCTCACGAGTCCACTCGATAAACCAGTTTTTCTAAACAATTATGTTTTCCAAGACCCCTACTGGGCTGATTGACGGGGGGCGAGGGGAATGTTGGAAATCGAACCGCGGCCAATTCCCGCGAGGACTTCGATCTTCTCTTCTCGATTGTCAGTGGGTGAATCAACATAAACAGGAGCTTCATTCTTCCATGCGATGTCTCATCTTCTTGGTGGTGCTTCTGATTGCAGTGACCGAAATACGAGTTGTCGACTGTAGGCGTTTTCACGCATCGGGCATACAATCAGAAGCCCGTAGAGATTTAATCAGACGATGCTCGGTTCTCCTTTCTACATGCCGATTGCCGTGATCTTCTAAGGGCCTCTGAAGGACTTCCAAACTACTGATTGGAAGTATCGGGGAAGTTTCCCGCGATGATTGATCCTCCCAGTGGCTTCCCACTCACTCCAACTCCTGACTCCTGTCGGAAGCAGGCGAGGAATGGCTACGGTAGTTGTGTTAGTGGCTCTTCTTCCCTTTGCAGATACAGTCACTCAGGTAAGGTCGAGCCAGTTCTCTTTCATTCTTTTTTTTGCGAAATGGGGGGGTTGCGAAAACAGGAGCAGTTTTCAGAAGGGTACTCGTTGTAAGGGATTTCGTTGACCATAAGAATGATTAAACCGTAAAATCAAATACTTGCAGATGAAGCAGATCAAGATCGGTCTGATAACCTCCGAGACCGTGGAGAGCACCTCCATCGGATACTCCGTCACGGGCGGCGCAATTCCCATCGCCATCGACCGCGTCAGAGAAGAGCACTTACTCGACAACTACAACTTCTCGTAATGAACATTCTCATTTACAGTAGGGAACCCATGAGGTAGAATAGCGAGCCGATCAGTAAAACCATGTAAACTCTAGCCATGTTCTCTTTACATGATCTGAAGCGGACAATCTGGTGACATTGCAAGAGTAATTCACGGCAATTGCCTACCCCTTCGCAGATTTGTCGTCCGTGCGACAGACTGCGATTCCTCCGCCAACGTCGCCGCTCTCATCGACATGATCCAGGACGACAAGGTCGACGCCGTGGTCGGCCCTCCCTGTGGTGACCCTCCCCCTCTCTGCCCTTCTACCCCCTCCCTTCAGGTGGAGTCATCGCGGGAACAGTCACCACTGCCTACGCCATCCCCCAGTTCATGTGGGGATTCACTTTCCTCTCCGAGTTGACGGACGACACCAAGTACCCCTATGTCTCCACCATCATCGCCAGCTCCAAGTCGTCAGTCTCCCTCCCCCTCTCTCTCTACAGCCATGGTCTCAGCCTCGGCTACGGCGTCATCAAACTGCTCGAGCACTTCGAATGGAATCGATTCGCCATCGTCTACATCCGCAACTCCGTCGGCTACTGCGAGAATGTCGTGACAGACGTGGAGGTGGCAGAGAGGCCGAGGGACCGCGGAGACCTTTCAGTTTGAGTCCGCCGCCAGCGACACGAATACCTACCAGTCCACCATGGTGTACAAGGCCGTGCTCAACGAGGCGGACAACGCCACCTACTACTCTCGACTGCAGACAGTGAAGGATAGGGCGAGAGGTGGGAGGGGAGAAGAGGGAGGAGATCTCCTCTCTTCTCTTCAGTCATCGCCGTCTGCATGCCGAGTGGGGCGATAAAGCGCCGTTTCTTCGCCCGTGTCCAGCAGTTGGGAATGGCGACGGACGACTACGTGTACATCATCCTCGAGTTGAGGAGCACGGGATTCGGACAGGCGGGACTGGCCGAGGAGAAGTGTCAGTCGAGGACTGAGGAAGGGGAATGGGATGGGATTATAGTGTCAACGGGAATCGTCCCCTTCTGGGTCGATATTTCGAGTGGCAACAACTCGGATGGACTCACTGATCTGGCCAAGAAGGGCGCCAGCAAGGCCCTCGTCGTTAGTCCCCTCTCTCTCTCTCTCCTCTCCTCCATCCCTCCTTCCAGATCGACCTGTCCGTTCGTGAAGATGCCGCTGCTGCCGAGTTCAACACGAACGTGATCAAGAGAATCACGGGACCTCCCCTCTACTGCAATACTACCGAGTGCCGCGCCCTCACCAACGCATCCTATGTGAGATTAGACGAGAACGGAAGAAGGGGACACGCAGGAAGACGTTCAGGCGGGCCTCTTTGCCCGCTCCCTCCACGATGCATTCTATCTGTACGCCCGCACCCTCAATAAGACACTGGCTATCGACCCGATCGGAGGCGTCAAGAACGCCTCCGTCCTCAAGGCCAATCTCGAGGGCACCTTTTATGGTGGGGGAGTGGAGAGGGAGGGAGAAGGCGGCCGATTGCAGGTATGACGGGGGAGGTCGTGATTAAATCCAACGGTGCTCGTGATCCCTTCTTCTTCATCTACGGCCTCGACTCGGTGAATGGGCAGAAGACATTCATCAACATCTCCGTCGACACTTCCCTCATGTCGAATGCTGTAGGATGCATAGATTGTGTCGTGAGGCTTCCCCCTCCACTCTCTCGTTTATCGTGACGCACTCCCGTGTGTAGAGGCCATAGTGGAAGGGAGTACGGTAGGGTGAGGGGAGAGGCCTTAGGGTGAGGGGCGAGGCCTCAGGTGCTCACTCCCTACTACACGGACGAGGCGACGTCTATCTGGGCGACGAGGGCCAATGGTCGGCCACTGGCCATTCCTCGCTGTGGATTCAGCGGCAACAGCTGTCCACGGGAGTTCTGGGAGACCAATGGAGTCTTCATCGGAATTGGAATAGGCCTGGCGTGTCTGATAGCGGTGATCGGCATCTGCGTCCTCGTGTACACTATGCGGTAGGAAAGAGAGTGGGAAGGAGATTAGGGGTTCATTCAGGGAGCGTCGTCGAGAGATCGAACGACTCAACTCGCAGTGGCTCATATCGTTCCGCCAGCTGGAGAAGCCCTCCAACAAGGTCGCCCCTTAACTATCCCTTCCCTCGATCGGAGTCCCTTCAGAAGGAGCGTCAGTCCCTTCGATCGCTCTCCTCCACGGGGGCATCGTCGACGTCGACGAAGTTGACGAGGGACTCCGAGCTGGCGGAGACGTCGTCCACCGCCTATTTCTTCTACAACAAGGAACTCGTCGTGGCTACGAAGCACGGGGGACTCGTCAAGATCGAACACGCAGATACCGCTGAATTCCGCAAGGTGAATTTTTTGTATATAATAATTATAAAAATTAAAATGAATAGCAAAATTGAACCCTCTAGATGCGTGCCCTCGACCACGAGAATCTGAATCGTTTCATCGGCCTCAGCCTCGACGGTCCTCAGGTCCTCTCGATGTGGCGGCACTGTAGCAGAGGAACCATCACTGTCTGTCCCTTCCCCTCCCCTTCTATCAACCATTCGACAGCAAATAATCGAGCGTGGCACCATGCAACTCGATTCCTACTTTGTCTTCTCCCTCATCAGGGACATCGTCCATGTAGACCCCTTCCCTCTCCTCGAGTGTCTCTCCCTCCAGGGTCTCGACTATCTCCACTCCTCCTTCCTCGGCTGCCACGGCAATCTTACCTCCTCTGCCTGCCTCGTCGACGATCGCTGGCAGGTCAAACTGTCCGACTTCGGCCTTCGTCTCATTCGAGTGCGCGACAAAGTCACCAAGAGGAGTCTGTCCCCCTTTCTTTCTCATCAGGGATAGGTGTTCAGGAATGCTGTGGCTGGCCCCCGAGTTGATCCGAGACCAGTCCCTCGTCCCCACGAGGCAGAGCGACGTCTTCTCCTTCGCCATCATTTCCTCCGAGATCTTGACAAGGAAACAGGCATGGAATGTGGCCGATCGAGCGGAGAGCCTCGATGGTTTGTCCATCCTCCACCTCTTCTACCCTCTCCTTTCAGAGTTGGTGTACATGATCAAGAAAGGCGGCGTCTCTCCTCCTCGCCCTGTTCTGGCCGTGGCCGATGGGATCGAAGTGAACGCTGCTCTGGTGAGGAAAAGCCATGGGTATCCCCTTCATCCCCCCTCAGCTCCATCTGATCCGTGACTGCTGGAGTGAGAAGGAAGACGATCGCCCTGCCATCTCCCAGGTCAAGTCGATCATGAGGAGCATGGTTAGCGGCCGTCAGCAGAACCTCATGGACCACGTTTTCAACATGATGGAGCAGTACGCGGGCACTCTCGAGGAGGTTGGCATCCCCTCATTGGAGTCCTTCGCCATTGACTTCCGTTGACTTCTCTTCAGGAAGTGGTGGAGCGAACGAAGGAATTGGTGGAGGAAAAGAAGAAGTCGGATGTCCTTCTCTACCGCATGCTGCCCAGGTCTGCCCTGCTCCCTACCATCTGGGAGCACTGAGGATCTGCAGGCAAGTGGCAGAGAAGCTGAAACTCGGCCAGTCCGTCGAGCCAGAATCCTACGAATCCGTCACCATTTTCTTCTCCGATGTCGTCAAATTCACGCAGCTCTCGCAGAAATGCACGCCTATTCAGGTTGAGCTTCCTCTGAATGCTAATGGGAAACTTTTTAATAGATCGTGAACCTGCTCAACGAGCTCTACACCTCCTTCGACACCATCATCGAGAACCACGGCGTGTACAAGGCAAGAAGAACGTGAATAGGATGGAAGGTCCCTTGTTGAGGTGGAGACGATCGGCGATGGTTACCTGTGTGTCTCGGGTCTTCCCCATCGCAACGGGACAGAGCACGTGCGGGACATCTCCGAGATGGCCCTCGACTTCATGGCGGCAGTCCGTGCCTATCGAGTGCCCCATCTCCCAGCCGAGAGAGTCGCCCTCCGCATCGGAATGAATACAGGTAAAACTAGCAAAAGAACGTAGGGGGCACCCGGAGTTGAACCGGGGACCTCTCGATCTGCAGTCGAATGCTCTGCCACTGAGCTATACCGCCGTGATGCAGGGCCGTGCGTGGCGGGAGTTGTTGGCTTGACGATGCCCCGATACTGTCTCTTCGGTGACACCGTGAACACTGGATCGAGAATGGAGAGCAATGGCAAGTCGGGCATGATCCACATGTCGGCTGATGCCCACAAACTGCTCGCCGCCGCCTACCCCTCACAGTACAATACACAGTCGAGAGGGGATGTCATCATCAAGGTTGGAGAAGAATGAGATGTTGGAATACATTGTATCGTTGCAGGGCAAGGGAGTGATGGAGACGTTCTGGTTGCTGGGGCGAGTGGGGGAGAGTGGAATGAATCGAGCCGTTGAGACTCCTCCGCCCCCTCCCCCAGTCCCTACTGTCCCCGTGCTACAAGTTGATCAACAGGATCCATCTGACAAACAGCAACTTGGTCTTTATGAGGAGTTTCTCGGGCAACGCTAATATGGATCCTTTCACAAAACCCACTGCTTTTACGAATCAACCTAAACATGAAAATAAAATTATCTCGTGTGTACATAGAAATTTATCAGCTAGCGCCACTGGGGGGTTTTAATCTTCAGAAGCTGTGGTTGCGTTCACTGGGATAAATCAACCAGATAGGTTGCATGTTGCACAGCAATACTGGCGACGTTGTTCCAGCGTGTAGATGGTGTTCGTGCAGAATCCTTGCGTTACCCAACGTCCGCAGCTAGAATACGCGGTTTTTACTCTAAATTCTGGGGAAAAATCAAAAATGTCTTTAGGGTAATCTTGCATCATTAAAATGCGTTCTCACTTCAAGCTGTTGTCGATGCAGGCGGTGGCGGCGGCAGCTGCCGCAGTCCCCGAGGCAACGCCCGCCGCCGTACACATCCCACACTGAAGGCCACAGTGGAACTGACGATTCGTGGCAGGGTAGTTGGCATTGGAGCAGTAGCCGTTGCCCACCCAGATGGCACACCTGAGTTCAGTACTCATTCCAGGCTATCTGGTCACTTGCCGAGAGTCTGTTGTGGTTCTGCACTGGCATGCTGCGAGAGTGAGCAATAGTGCGAGCACGAGGAGAGAGAGGAGGGAAGATGAAGCCATGCCGATATGGTATTGAACGAGGGAGTGAAGCCCCGGCATTCCTTTATAGTCAAGTACGATCCGAGGGCGGTCTGACTCTGTTCATGGTTTCTGTTCGAAGATTTGACTGGACAATTGAAATGGCATATCTTTCGAATACAGCTCTTTCCATGTTTCAACGCTATCCACTTTTCCGTCGGACGAGAGAGCATGGGAAATTCTTCGCGTTCAGGAAGTTTGATGTCTCTGGAATAAAGCAGGTGCCCAAACACGGATTGAACGTTGTCAGGGGTCAACTCGAGTATACAGATATTTCCTGTTTGTACATCAATCTCATCCATTGCGACATTCCACGCCCATTCCCGCCCACAACATTGCTTCATTCTCAGCGCTCTGTGATCCCTTCCGTTATTTCCTCTCGAAGAGTCGGACGAAGAGTTGGTTGCCGAGGGGCTGGCTGATGATGTTCGTCGTGTACACCTGCAGCTCTTTCTGAAATATTCTCACCGTCTCAAGCCTTTGATGGGTCTCACGTGGTTGGGATCGAGCTTGATCTCGAAGGTCCTGACTACTTCGGCCAGTACAGTCTTGTACTCCATCTCTGCGAATCGTGCTCCGACGCAGTTTCTGGGTCCGATTCCGAAGGGGAGAAAGGTGGGAGTCCACGACGGTTTCACGTCACTGAGAAATCTCTCGGGGATGAACTGGTCGGCGTTGTCGTAGTTGTCCTCGTTCCACATCACTGCGTGGGCAGGCACGTGGACGTTGACTCCCGCGGGGATCTGGAGAGAGGGGCTACATGGAATTCTTCGACATGTTGTTCACCTTGTACTTGCCCTCGATGACGGTGTCCTTGATGCATCGACGAGCAGTGAAAGTGACGACTGGCGGGCGGAGTCTAAGGGTTTCGTTGAAGACGGCGTGCTGAGGGAGGGAAGGGATGACACTCGAGGGGAAGGCCTCACGATGTAAGGCATCTTCATGACGCGATCGTAGTCGATCGACTCCCCCGCCTCGAATGTCGACGTGATTTCCTCGAACAGAGTCTGTTGCACCTGCAAAGAATCATCGTTGTCACCTGTCATTACTCGAATGACCTCGGGATGGGCGGCGATGAAGTAGGAGGAGTAAGCGAGGGCAGTGGAGGTGGTCTCGTAGCCCGCTAGGAGAAGGGCCCATAGATTAGAGACGATGACGTCGTGGTGGAGCGGCGCATCCCCATTGGCTACTCGCTTCTCGTTCTCGATCAGAATAAGGTCGATGAGATCGAGGACTGGGCGGATCTGTACAGGGGAGATTTTCATGGGCAGTGGCCACAGAGGGAACCTCTCCCACTCCCCTCTGCTTCTGCCTCTCGTAGACAACGCGGGAGAGCTGTCCAATGATCACGGCCTCGTGTCGTCCGAATTCCGACACGCGACGAAGGTACTTGAAGGGGGAGAAGAAGACTGAGGAGGGAAGCAGTCAGGGGACGAGGGGGCACTCACTGGAATATCGGAAGATGGCGGATCGGGGGAAGGAGAGCTTGGCGAAGAAGTTTCTCGTCTCCGTGTAGTACGTGTTCTGCCTGTCCTTGATGCACGAGATGTTCTGGCCGAGGGCGACACGGGCGATCATGTCCATCGTAAGGGCCTGGTACTCTCTGAAGAAGATTCTCCTAAAGAGTCCAATAACATCGAGGAAACCCGTAAATGTCCATGCATCCTCCGTTGATGGCAGCCTTTCTCTTCATTTCGACAATGAGATCTTCCAGTTGGTCGTGGAAGAGAAGGTGCATCTGAAGTGAAGTCACCCTTCGTATCACTATATAATACAAACCCTCCTCATCTTCCCCGAAGAGAAGATATTGGATACAACAGTCCGGATCTCTTTCCATCCTGCTCCCTTCGTTCCCACGTGGTCCACCTGCATTGACGTTCCTTTCTTAATATCAGATGGAATAATCACCTGCAGCAGCGAATCGAGAATCGGGTAAACCATGTTGATGGGAGCAACCTGAAGAGAGAACAATGAACGTTCTCTGGGCAATATTTAAAAAAAATTGAAGTTAATACACACTTTTCGAGCTACGAAGTTGCTGAACTGCGTTATGAAGACTTCCTTGACTAGTTCAGGCTCGATTGTCACGATTTCAAAGTTCGATCCAGCGTAGAATCTAAAGGATGGAGTAGGCAAGTCAGTCGAGAGGGATTCCCACCCGAAGGTCTTCCCATACTCCTTGATGAGATTGGGATAGAGATTGATGGTCGCTGTTACGCCGCCCTGAATATATTGTCCCTTCCATCACGGGAGATCTTGAACCTTCTTGATGGCATTGAGTACATAGTCGAAGTTGCCGAGGAGGAAGTGGATGGGCGGCCCCTTGAGGCCGAGCTCGTCCCGGAGGGCGAAGATGCGACGACGGTGCCTGAGATATCACTGACTTTGGGGTGACACCCGAGAGATACAGTATCTCCAGAAGGAGCAGCAGCGCGATTCCCCCGGCGATCAGCTGCCAGATCATGATGAGAACTGCGAAAAGATCAACTGACTGTGAGTACGGGAACCAACGAGCGAACTGTCTGACCTTGTTCTTATAGAGACCAAGGAGAGAGAAGTCAGCCTGGCCGGGGGATCGAACTACAACTTTGAATACTCCGAGAGAGGCCGAGAGAGAAGGAGGAAGGAGAGAGCAATGAGGGACAGTGAACATCCTGCAGACAATATGGCCAAACCTTGCACAAACGAGGGATTCGATGTTTGGTCGACCCTTCATCAACAGGTATCTCGTGCACACTCCAGTACTCGCACTCCACAGGAAGACCGTCAAAGTGCTGATCGTCCTTCGGTATGAAGCGCAGCGGTTGGACTGTTTCGGGCCACTGCAGCCAGAAACTTCCTCGTCAGTCTCTTCCGTTCGTCGCAAACTTATCAATCATTATCTCCACAATCAGGTGAAACGAAACGTGAAATAAATGGCTTTATGCGTAACTGATTTGTTGCATAATTTTCCGTACGACGGAAATTCTTATTTATGAGCAAATCAAGGCGTTTAGAGTTGCCGTTCGCTTTCCTCTATCTGTAATACAGCTCCGATTCTAATCTCCATAATGAGTTCACCTGCAGGCTTCCATTGTTTTTGCGTCGGTTGGCGTTGCGTAGATGCTGGGTGGCACTGACGGCAAGGAAGGCAGTGGAGATGAGGAGGAAGAAGAGGAAGAGGCGCATGATGCCGACTGTGGGCGCCTCTGCAGTGTCTTTGTTGACTTGCGGATGAGCCATTAGAGAGACACATCATCCAATCGAACAAACAGTGCCAATAAATATGATCGATTTGGGGGGCGGCGGAGGTTGGATCAGAGGGACGGGGAGGGATTGGACGGGGTAATCGCTCCCCTGTACTCTTCATCCACCCCCTATTCGACATACAGCACGCAGGCAATCGAAAACAACTGCCAGACTTTTGTCGTGGAAAAATGGCACGCGCAAAGTGACCATACAAATTGCACTTATTGTTAGATTTCATTTCCATAGTTGTCAACAAATAATGTTGAAATCTGCGACGGGATAACAATTTCCAAATGCACTTCCAGTAATGGTTGGGAACATGATTATTTTTGTATTCTTTCTTGTCCGGCTTTGCAGTTGATGACAAACAAGTTCTGCAGCACTTTTTGTGCCAGACAGTATAAACTATACTGTATAGTTTCATGATTGCGTGGAAGCTGTTCCGTGCCTCTTTCAGAACGAACAGTAATCTCCACATGCTCTCTCGTTGACAGCACGAAGCGGAAATCGGACGTAATAATTGGGAGTTCCGTTCATGTTCCAAAAAACGGAATGTCCTTTCTCGCGATCATTCAATTGAAAGGTGTTCTGAATGTTGATCTTGCCACCCACAATGAGGTGTTGACGTGAACTGACGAGGGAAATTATCCCCAACAAGGAGTCTAATCAACGACTACGGGGAAAGGCGGGAACAGCGGCTGGGAAAGGGACAGTGAGAATGAATGGCAGTCAGTACGCGATGAGCTTTCACGATGCCCATGCCCTGGCGCGTGGCTTCTCCCTCGCTGCCTCCGTCGTCGACTTCGCCCTCGTCGCCCTCCTCCTCCTCCGCCCTCCTCGGGCAGGCAAGTACAGAGGATGCTACTACTCCCTCGCCCTATGCGATGCATTCTACTCCGTCTCCTTCTTCTTCGCCTGCACAGTGAGAAGGACATGAGAACACTCTAAGATTCTTGTTAAGTGCTCCATCGTAAGTGGTGACGTCGTAGTAATGGCCCCCCTCGAGCCCGATGCCACCGTTCCCTTCCTCATCTGGCAGCTCATGTACAACGTCCTCCTCCTCAACATCTCAATCTGCTTCCTAATACGATTCGGAATCGTGTGCAAGTCAGTTGTATTCCGTGAATATGAAATGGATAAATTGCAGCCAGAAATACATTCTACGGATTCTGCACTCCCGCAGTCTTTTCACGGCCTGCGCTATTCTGGGAGCCATTGTGGTTGGCTTCAGGTATGTTGTACGCATAATCAACATAATTGTTGATTTCACAGTTACGTAATGCTCTTCGTTATTTACGACGTGTCCGATTCCCTTCGAGAACGAGCGACGAAATTGTTCCATGCCGACACGGACATTGACTTCTCTCACGAATTCTTTTTCGGATTCGACCACTCGGTTAACAATCAGAGAGACATGAAAATAACTCGTTGTCCTCAGGTTCCGCGGGAGCCACTAGTGCAGTTATTGTATTTGATGGGATTCACTGCATTCATTTTCTACTCTTTCGGCCTCATAGGCATAATGCTTGGATGCGGCATCGGGATGTCGTGGTATATCAGGCAGAATTCAATATCTGCCCGTCTACGTGCAGACCACAAACGAGTACTCGCCATGCTTTGCATACAGGTGAGGCAGTGAAGAGAGGAGGTCACAGGGAACAGATGTGAAGAGAAGAGAGAGAGAGGTCAGAAGGGAATCCTTCAGGCGGCAGTCCCTATCGTGCTCGTGTACTGTCCCTCGATGGCCGCGACTGCCGCCATCGCCCTCCGTCTCGACGTCCGAATCTTCGCTCCTCTCTCCGTCGTCACCTACTCCGCTGGCCCCCTCTGCAGCCCCTTCGTCACTGTCGCATTCACAAGACAATACAGATTTCTGTAAGCATTCCATTTCAAAAACAATCCTGAAAATACGCTATTTCAGAGTGTCCCGATGGGTGAAGAGGAGCCTTGGCCTCGTGGGGATCAATGTCTCTCTCGTCACTACCAGCACGGGCCCGATTCGGAGTGCCACCCACGCACCCGTCACTTTCTTGACCCACAGGACCAGCACGAGATAAATGGCGTCAGACTTCGCTCCCACATTACGTATACGGGAAGAAAGGACTGCAGACGAATGGCTACTTCCAGTGTGCAATAATGAAACTCAAAAGGGTGATACTGATGTGGGGCTTCGCTCACTCACAAATTGGCACCTACGATGGGAGGACTTGTAAAGGGGAAGGGCGACCTCGGCCAGTCTCCCCTTCGTAGCAATGGCCGATTCCTCGGTCTTCCCTCGTTTCATCGGCTTCTCCGCCCCTGCCAACACGGCCATGTCCAATGACTCCGTGACCTGCAAGGTTCCGAGGTCTCTCGTGATATACAAGTATCTCTCTCGTCAGGCAGCGGCTTTCTTCCAATCGCAGTCGTCCCTCGTCTCCCTCAATTCCTTCGCTCTCTTCTCTTCAGCAGTCGGTGCAGTCTCCTCCGCGGTTATCATCGTCGCCCTCTCCAAGACATCGGTAAATGAAGGGGCTACCGAAGGACTAAATCCTCCCTAGATCCTCCACATCAACCTCAAGATCCTGCTGATTGGTCAGGCCGTCCTCGTCTTTAGTCGTAATGTTCTATACGGGTACAGGACGATAGAAATGTTGTATCGACCGATGGCGTCCTTGGTTGGCCTCCCCCTTTACTCGGGGAAGAATGCCTTCAGAGTGGGTGTCCCTTCGTGTGGGAGTTCACTCACTGCCGCGGGCTGACTCGCCTGGCGAGTCGATCAGTGCACGCCATTGGCTACTCCTTCGTGGCCATCGCTGTCGAGCGGATAGTCGCCACCACCTTCCTCCACAGGTACATCCATCCTTCGTACGAATGTTTTCGCATGCCACAGACTCACTTTTGTTTTCCATGTGGGTTCTTTGTTATTAGAGGCGGAATTGTAGCCTACAGAATGGGAAGATGGAACTCTCGGGTCTAAGGCGGGTACATCTCAACTCTTCTTCCTGTTCAGATACGAACGACATCGAAAGCCGTGGCTCGGTCTGGTTGGAATGGCGTTGATGGCAAGTGCAAAAGACATCTCATGTACATGCTTTTTTTAGTTCGCAGAGTTCGTGTACACGATGCATGAGAGCGTCAATAGGGCATTCTTCCACCCGATCGCAAACGACGAAGGAGTCGTCGTCTACTGCGTCTCCATCTCTTCTCCAGAAGACAACTTGGTATTGTTATGCCTGCTCGTATGTAGACATGCATGAGATCAGCGCAGGCCCGCCACCGTGATCTCTGTTGTAAATGTGATTAGTGCACAAACTGATTGCCCAACTCCCAGTTTGCCCTATGGAGCGCATAATGTCTGAGTTTGTGTCATGTAACGGCTCGCGTTACTTACGAAACGGTTCATTTCATTGTCAGCTGAACCTCATCCTCGCCATCCGCGCCGTCCCCATCAACTCCGTCTCCATCCTCCTCTACGCCTTCATCATCTACTATTCTCGGCAGAAGAGCCGGTTCTTAGCCTCACGTTACCCCTGATTCTTTTGGTCTGGAAATTACAGGCGTCGCTTCCAAATTGCGGTGCATTCGCTGTCGTTTCGCTTTCAAGAAAAAGAAACGATCAAGGTGAGTGGAGGGAGAGAGTCGACCATAATTGGTGTCCCCTTTGCAGGCCACGAAGATGGTCATCCCCAGTGCCGTCCTATTCCTCACCCTCTCACTCTCCGATCTATTCCGTTTGACACCTCAGTGAGACTCGCAATAACCCCCTTCAGTGAGCGCCGTGGCCTCGGAGGTGCAGGCGACGGGTGACCAGCTCGTGGCTCTGGTTCTTAAGGAGTCTGGCTCCGTGTGTATGGCCATCTACGCCCTCCTCTACCCCGCCATCTATGCCTGGGCCAATTGGGAAGAGATCCGACGGAAGATCAGCGATGCCAAGAAGACGCAGGCGGAACTCGTGGCCGAGCAGGGGATCGAGATCAAGCGACACTTCACTGTGCCCTCTTCCCCTCCTCCTCTCTATTCCTCCTCCCAGGTGATGACGGAGACGTGGAATGCCGAGTTTGCACGCCAACACTCACACGGAAACACGGTCATCGACAGGTGCCCGTCCCTTCCTTCTAGAACGCTCCCCATGTTGAGAATACGCAATCGCCTCCACAGCGCAACTGCACCGGAGAAACCCCTACGAGAGAAGGTCTACCACCAGGACATCGGATGCTGACACTTCTGCGGAATAAAACTCCATCTATCTTCAGCATCGTCCTCTACTCGTCGGTACATTATCACAGATTGGACCGACATTTCTTTCATAGTGCAATGATAGCTTTGCATGTTTAAAATCACGTTCCTATTTTTTCTAAAATTAAAAATTAACGTGTGTTAATGATTGTGAGCACCGGTTGTGGGAATGACAGTGAGTTCCTACATTATTTGCCGAAATTACGTCAGATCTTCTGGGAGAAAAATCTTGCGCCAACTACTTTAACATCTAACATTTTCTTCTACCATAACAATGCGACAGTAGTCCTTTGCGGAGACTCCATTGCTGGCAGTCTCCCGCATCGAGCCGAGGAAGTTCTGGCAGATCTCCACAGTGAGAGTGTCGTCCTTTGCGCACGCCGAGAGGAACTCCTTCAATGGACACTCTGCTACAGACTCGACCCACACTCACCGAGTCTGAGTTCCTAGTAGTGGTGAACCATTGGAACATTACGAGACAGTCCTGGCACGAAGGGCCCTCACCCATCGCCGCCCTCTGAATGGAGGTATTGAAGAAACACGAGAGATAGACTTACTTTTGCTCTGTTCGGAGACCTCATCAGATCCAAGATGCCTCCATAGCCCGAAGAAGCCTCGATGTCAGCGAGGCAGACGAGGAGGAGAACAGCGGAGAGTAGAGAGAAGGTCGAAGGCATTGAAAGGTATGCTGCTACTGTTTTTCACTGCCTTTTTATATTCGGCAAATGTGTGTTTGCATATAGTAACATTTTTCTGTTTGAAACTACTTGAGTTTGAATCAGAGGTTAGCTAGAGGAGGAGAGTTCCGCATACAGTTGCCACCGGAGAAGCGGACACCATAAGGATGAATTGAGTGGCAAAAAGTTAAACAAATAGTTAGGAACAAGGAAAGGGAACAACTGCTGGAACTGAAGGTCAGTGAGTGCCTACGCAAACTCATCCGATCAAAGATACTTCCATCGCTGGTGGAAGCTTCGAACGAGACAGTCGAGCAGGAGGACGGCGGTCATGAGTTGGTCTAAGGTATTGAAGCAACGTTGTCTGTCTTTTACATAGCTTCGGAAAATATTTGCTTGCCAATTGTGACAATTTTATCCCGCAAGAATAAATATGGGCGCAAATAATTGACACCGAACAATTCAAAACACGGACCACTGAAGGAACTGGAACTGGGGTCCATGGCCGCCCATGCCATGTCGGATGTTCAGAAACGGGTCTTACAAACAGTCAATGAAACTTCTCTCCTATCTAGCTGAAACATATTAGCATCATAATACAACACTTGTGTTTAACAAACTACTCAATGGTAAACACCGATGACCTTCTGTCCACCTTCTCACCTTCTATCCCCTGGAAAAAGAGACTCCCCGATACTGAGCCCTCTTTCCCCATCAGCATCTCTTTATGATGCGGCAGAAGTTGTTGGCGGAGACGCCGTTGCTGGCGGTCTCCCTCATGACATCGAGGAAGTCCTGGCAGTCCTTCACCGTGAAGTCACTGTCCTTCGAGCTCCACGCGACGTACTCCTGCAAGCGACTATCAAGGATCGGCCAACCAGCCACTCACAGCATCTCCCTCCATGCTCTTCTTCTTTTCCTGCATGGCGAGACAGCCCTGGCACAGGTCCTCCGTCCCCGAAGGTTGAATACTCGATCTCTGAAGGACCAATCATGAACCGCAGTTGTGATATTTATCACTGCCGTAATGAAGGCTGTGTTTTTCCTTGTTTTCCCAGACTGTTCGCGACCCTTCTTTTCCATGTGTATTTCGGTAGGAGATCCGATGCTGACAATAAGCCCATTCCCGACCAAAAATCATTTATCATCAGCATTGCTGTAGGATGCGACAGAAGCTATGAGCTGAGACGCCGTCGCTGGCGGTCTCCCTCATGGCGTCGAGGAAGTCCTGGCAGTCCTCCTCCGTGAAGTCGTCGTCCTCCGAGCACCACGCAATGAATTCCTGCAATGGTTTCTATCTCCATGTCCATCATACACTCACGGCGTCTCCGTCCTCGCTCTTGGTGCATTCCTCGTGCATCTCGAGACAGCCCTGGCACTCGTCGTCCCCCTCAGTCGCCGTGTTCGGCGTGCCCATCGCCGTTCTCTGAATGGGGACATAGAAGATGTACGAGAGACTGAAGCACCTTTGCTCGGTTCGGCGACCTGCCGGCATTCCTCATTCTATTCAAGATGCTCCCATAATTGGAAGAAGCCTCGATCTCAGCGAGGCAGACGAGGAGGAAGACCGCGGCCAGGAGGGAGAAGGTCGAAGGCATTCTTGTAATGGAACTTTGCCGTCTCTTCTCCCTTGCGTCCTTATATCCATTCCAAATATTTGCCATAGTGATATTTCTGTCGGGAGCAACGTGAGTTCAGAATGGAGTTTAGAAATAGTATGAGAGTTGAGTGGCAGAGATTCGAGATTGCAAGGACAAACTGGGGGCGGAAAATAATCTGTGGCCCATGGATTAGGGGGAAGGAAGGGGCCGCCCACGTCAAGGGATCGCTAACGATAATATCAAAATACTCTTTCACCGATCCTTAATCTACGGTTCGAAAAGATCGGCATCACTGAACTTCCGCAGTTTATTTCTCTGCGTCTTTCAATTCTGTGGTTGCACTTCCTCCCAACCGAGAAGGGGACTCTGGACTGGAGATGATTCCACCCCCCCCCCCCACATGGAGCTCCCTTCCCATTGCCTTACACACCGCGAGTAACACGACTCCGTATCAACATGGCAACTCCCAATTACATCCTTCTCGTATTCTTTTCTCCACTGCTCGACCTCGTCATTTTCAGAATCGTCTTTGACTTTGGCGCCGACGTCGACGGAGGGGTCAGGTTCCACGAGGGATAGGTGCAGAGTGGAAACATGGGGGAACAAGGGCGACAGCAAGGAAAAGAAAGACCGATGGAGGTCGAGAGGAAACGCTTGTGGGTTATGGAACTGAGGGACATCGACGACGTGATACAGGAAGTGTTCATCTGGCCTTCCGGCATTTTTATAGAACCTTTCCTCAGAACCAGCTTCCCCTTTGAGTTCATCGAAAGGGGAGGGAAGTTGCAGAGATTGACTCATCTACGGCTTCGTCGACATTTGAATCCTCTTCTCTGACCAAAATATGCCGTGAATCTGAGAAGCTGCACTCCCACGTCCTTTCACCGAGTTACAGGAGAGTTTCACGATATCTCATTAGCCCACTCTATTCTCGGAGTCAACGATTTCCGGAGAACGTGTTATCTTCGCCATACCAAGGTCTATTTGTGGCATTGTTGTATAGATACGGCGTAGGCTTTCCTCCAGCCCTGTGGTTGTGACGTCCCCTCTCCAGGTAATCGGTGGGTGTCGATGCCTCTGCATCTCCGGCCAATTAGGCCTCTTCCCTCCTCTTCAGTATCCACTGCCATTCCCCACAGGATGAGGCCGTCCCTCCTCCTTCTCTCTCTTCTCCTCACTTCTTCCATGGGGGCCGTTGACAACCACGAGGCTGTCGACAACGACTCCTTCTTCGCCGAGGTCTTCCGCGCTCTGCCTAACATCGGGTGGAACTCCCTTTTATATTCTCTTGAATATAACCATTTCAGACTGGGCGTCGTGGTCGTCCTCGTGGGCACCATTGCCTGCATGTCGCTCTACTGCATGGTCAAGATCTGCTGCATCCACTTCCACACGGTGAGTCATGACGGTAGAATAGTAGATGCGGGGAAATAGACCGAAAGATGGGTGCGGTATTCCACCGAAAATGTTGCACCTACAGTACTCTCGAAGTACGAATACTCCTCTGAGTGTGACTGTATCTCCTGTTTGAGTGGTGGTGGCGTCGCGGGGAGGCTCGTCGTGAAGAGACGATGGAGGCGAAGAGGGCGGACATGGAGGCAGCCGCCGAGGACAAGGAGGAGTCCATCTACGAGATGTTGGACATGGGCAATGGCCAATACTAAGAGGCAAGGGAGGGAGAAGAGCCCCATTGGTGATCGAAGAAACACATCGTTGTACCCGTTCATTTACACCTCTCGACCTGATTTCCGGACATGAAATAAATCGTCACTTGTTGTTCTGGTTGTGTTGAGTATACGGTATACCGCATAACACATGATATTCTCGTGATGCACAAGTCAGACTCTTCATTAATTCTGTTTATTTTCCACTTGAGACTCCCTGACGCATGGGGAGGACTGTGGCCACAGTGGAGTCTACCACTTCTTGCGAGTCACGAATCCTATTCCTGGCATAGAAGCAACTGAGTTTCGAGATGGTAAACACCCGTCGTCAAGGCCCGTTGTCAGTGACGCGGCGCAGGATGTGAACTAATCAATCCGCAGACCTACGAAGATGCTTGCATAGCAAGGAAATTCTAATAATGGTCCATAGCATTTAAAGCACAAAACGAGAGAAAGTCTGCATGTCAGAATTCCTCTCCATCGAAAGGTTTCCATTTCACATTGTCCCGATAGTTGCCATAGAACCGAGGAAGACGACGAGTCCTCGGGAGGATTATCCACTCTCTTTTGCCTTCTTATGCTTCCCCTTCGACTTCTTCTTCTTGCATCTTCTGCCTTGGCGACCACTATCGAGCCTTTCATCCAAGCTCCTCCTCGCACCCTTCATGGAAAGTATGTCCTCTCCGTCCCTCTCACCACCACGAGTTCCTTTGACAGCGAGAGCGTGAGTGTTGCCCTGGTGATGCTGTGGTTGGTGGGATTCCTGGCAGTGATGGGGATGTGCCTCTGCCTGTACGGGACGAGGAGGAGGAGGAGGGGAAGGACAGGGGCGAGGGCGATACTCGAATACCTCCACTGTGTACCCGATCGAGGACACTGGGATCGACCACATGTTTGATTCATTGTGTTCGCAAAGCCTGAATAGTACTACCTCTGCATTCTCCCCACTAATAAGTGTATCGAATTGTTGCAAAATTTCAGGAATAGGGGATTCAATATTAGTCTAGTATTATTTTTAATCCGATCATTTTCCGCAATCCGAGAGTTCAAAGTGTTATCAATACGCGCTGCTATCTATAGATATTTCTCCTCATCAAAAGATCACTCGCCCTCTTTCCCCTCGTTGTTCTGATAAAGAATCGTTACGTTTTTTCAGTTATCAAGCATGAATAAAGAAATTCTGAGTACCGTTTAACTCAAACACTTTAATTACTTTTTAAAATTTATTATCTAAATACTTTATTTACTTTGTACACTGTATTAGTATGGATTAGTGACATGGCGGAAGTACGTGTCAATGGCTTGGATGTATCTAAAGCTACAGGTAGTCTGCATCCTCGTCTCCCCTCTCCTCCTCGTCCTCTTCCTCTCCCCACTCCCGCGACCCCTCCTCCCTTCTCATGGCTCGTCTCGCTCTGCAGCTACGTGCAGCCTCCTTGTTCTTCCCTGGATGGGAGGAGTACGTGAGATTCCCCGTGGAACGTGGTCGTTGCTCCCCTACAGTACTCTCTCCCCCCACTCACCCCGCTTGCGAATCAGTCGAATCAGATCTTTTTGCTTCGGAGTCAGCGAATCCGATTTGAGGAGAGAGAGAAATTTGTTGAGGGGCATCTGAAGAGGCCAGAGTAAGGGAATAAGTAGAGACCATGTGGACCTTGACGATGGCAGTGGCGGAGAGAGGCAGTTCGTGGTGGCGTGCGAGGACCTCGTCCTTGCTCTTACGACCACGAGAAGGACCAGGCTGCGGGGGACGGGGAGCGAGGCTGCCAAGGCACTTCTTCCCTTCCCGCCATTCGCAGCCATTTCCTCCTAATTAGAACCAGTAAATACTACCGAGAGTTGGGATATCCGTTTACAGGAAATATCAGAGTTCCCTCATTTCTAACCTGGCGGTGCTCTCATTCGCTCTTTCCTTTCCTCTTCCCACGACACTGAAAGATCACAAGATCAGTTCGAGCATCTCAGAGATCACCGACCTGTCTGGGAGTTGTCCCTTCCTTCCACAAGTGCATCCACAGGTGGAGGAGGACGGCGGGCTGTCGATCCCTTCGTAGCAGTCACTGATCGGGGGAAGTCGAAGTGCAGGCGGGGGAAGAAGTGACTTCAGGGCCCACAACACATCGAACAGCTCGATGTTAGTCTGGAATACCTCGTGGTCTCAGATGCCCTTGTCGTCCCTACCATATTTCCGGTGTTCCTCCGTGCCGATTCGTGTCCACACCCCGTCCTGAGGAGTGCCCTGTCGTCCACGAGAGCAGCCGCCAGCTCCCGGAGCACCGCCTTGTCTCTGCCCCTGCCTCCCCTCCTCCCCTCCCTCTCCTCTCCCTCCTCACCTCAATGGACACCGCGGTTCCTTGGCCAGATCCCTGGGCTGCTTGGTGAATGCATTGAAGAATAGTTCGTGGTCGTAGTTGGGGCGACAGAACATGGTGGAAGGGGAGGGGAGGGGGGAGGGGGCATTTAAGGGGACGAGGAGTGATGACTAGAGGGGCCAGACACAATCAGTGGTGCCTACGTGCAGATCAGTACGTTCTTCCCTCCCCTCCTCTGTGCTTTCTTGTGATGGGAGGCGTCATCAGAACAGAATGGCGATCGGAGGGCCACTGGGTGTTCTCTAGATTTGCACTTGGGAGTGTGCCACGCGAGGGCAACTTCTATTTGTACCGGAGTCAGACGTATTCGAGGCTGAAACTGCCTTACGGAATGGCCACGTGTTCGATTAACGAATTAGCTATTGTATGTGAAGTAAGCCCAACTCACTTTGCAAGTTCTTCTCCAGAAGTGGGCGAGAATTCGCACTTGATTCATGTCCTCTTATCGTACGAAAGACTATTATGAAATGATTTTTGGGGAGAACCTTCAATGGAAATGGATGCATACAATCCATTTTCTTCATCATCTGAGACAAACATTTTTTCTTCATCATCTGAGACAAACATTCATGGCGTGCCATTCTCATTGCAGGTAGTTGTGATCTTCCATCCCCGGGGGCGTTTCCTCCTTCCTCGTTACTCGCCCCCATCGTCCTTTTTATCCCTTTCACCTACAGCCAAGGCACATATTCGTTCGAAAACAAGAGATTGTTCTTTCCACTGATGGACTCGAATGCCGCGAGGGGGAAAAGCGCATGACTGCCCATCAGAGACGCCCTTTGTATTCGACGGGGGCGAGAGGCTCAGTCTCCTTCCCCCCTTCCCCCTCCCATGTCCCTCCTCGACCTCCTCTCCTCCAATGCATACGTCATCTCCTTCTCCTCCATCAACGTCGTCGTCGTCATGGCCAACACGGCACTCGTCCTCTGCATCAAGATGCGGTACGACCTGATGACGTCGTAGAAGTTGGGGAACGAATCCCCGTTACAGTACCCCGATAACAATGCGCACGTATTCGATCATTCTGCTGAACGGCGCCGTGATCAACGTCGTTTCCTCCCTCGTCAGCTTTTTCGTTGTTCCCAAGTGGGTCGATTCATTTGTCATCATGCAATCTCAACTGTAGGATGATCAACGATCGAGGAATCATCCACTACCAATTCGAGGGGGCCGCCAAGGCACTCGGAGACCGAGTCTGCGCCGTGGCAGAAGGTATGTGGCCCTCCTTCCTGTAGATTTGTCTCCCCCATTCAGTCCTGGTGGAGTACTCGTCCCTCCACTTCCTCCTCCTCCTCTGCCTCTCCTTCTCCTTCCGCTTCTTCATCCTCTCCCGAGGCCTTCCCTCGAGGTCGAAGGTGTGGCTGAGTTGTGGCCTCCTCCTTGTCTTCGGCCTCGTTTCCTCAGTATCGATCCCTCCACCTTCCCCTGTTTATTGGCGTTGCAGTCGCTGCTGACCTTCTCCTTTGAAAGCCCCCATAGCGTTTCTTCGAATTCTTCCATTCCTGCGGGTGAGTCAGACTAAAAGGATCTTGCCATGTTACCAGGAAATCCGGGCGTTTTCCCACTCGCAACTCCATATCCGACGGCCTTCAAGTTGCTCGTCTCTCTCATCGTCTTCCCTGTATCTCTTGTCATGAGGCATAATATCTCGAAGCACCTCGATAGATCCCAGGTGCCTCCCCTCTGCCCTTCTCCTAACTTGTTTCCTCCCTTTCAGTTCTGTATGAGTCCCCAGATACAGTACCTCCATCGGATGCTTGTGGTGGTGAGGAAAAGACTCAGAATTCTTCTCATGACCACTTACAGGCACTCACTGTCCAGTTGATTCTGCCTCTGTTGATGGCAGTGTCTTTCCTTGGCCTTTTCCTTCAGCAGCTTTCATTATTCGACGTCGAGGAAATACTGGCAGTTTCGTTTATGGTGAGGAAAAAGAAAACAATGGCAATGAAGTCGGATATCAGATGCCGTTTGCTCTCATGGCCATCTCCCCGATCCTCACCATTATCTTCACTGAGCACTACAGAAAGTGAGAGGGTTGACGGTTGGAGAAAGAAGGGATTCGTTAAGGTTCGCCTTCTGCTGTTTCACCTCGACTCGAGTGTACAATGCCCAGCAGAACAACGATCCTCCCTCTGTCATCTCCAATTGACACTCCGCCCCCTTCGACATAGGGCAACTATCCAAAGAACATGACTACGTGCAGAACTCTCCATTGTGATGTGTGTCCTAGTTGATCAGAAAATGATATTATTGCGCACTCCAACCATTGCATCTTCGCACGTCTGACTTGTGCACAATAGCAAACAGTTCTTTTTGTATAGTAGCGGAGAGTGAACTTGAGGACGGAAATTTAAAGGGCGTGGATTCCAATAGATTAGTAGAAAAATTCAGAGATTCCATACACTTAGTTGAGGTGAGAAATGTGAGGTGCAAAGTTTTGTTCGCGGAACGGAAAGTGCAACAAGTGGTGGGGCGCGACAATATCAATAGACACATCTGAAATTGATGATCATTTGTCATATTGACAACGTGCATGTTGGTTTTGTTTGGTTGTGGACATGTTTCTTAAAATAAATACCTTCTTGGAACGGATTCATCTCAAAGGACAACATCATGTGAAACACATGTGAAGATATCGAAGAAAGGAAGCGCGCTAACAAATGGGTGGGGGATGCAGTTTGGTGCTAATCACGGGTGAATTGATCCACATCGAAGCACTGGACGATTCGACACCCTTCCCATTTTGACCCCTCGACCACTCATCTCTCCCGCCACCTCATGGAAGAGATCGCCGTCGATTACGACGAAGAGACCTCGTTCTCGGAATCGGATGATTCGGACGAATGTCGGGACAGTGCAGTCGACGGCATTTCGTGGTCCAACAGTGAGTGCTTTCTGTTATTATCGAGAACCGAAGGGCGTCAAATTGCGAATTCCCCGGTGCATTTCACTCCAAAGAGCAGTGGTGTGAGAGTACAGGAGATTGAACTCTTTGGTCTGAACAATAAATTTAGTATAACGATGATTTACAGAGCTCTTCCTGAACGTGTCACACCACCTCCTGAGTGAGTGGTGTCTCTCCATCGCCCTCGGCCTCGTCACTGCCTTCCTCTCCGTTGCCGTCGACGTCGCCATCGAGGCCCTCCTCCACTGTCAGTACCCACTCTCCCTCCCTCTCCTATCATTGCTAGCCCGAGTCTCCATCCTCTCCTCCCTCCTCCCCTCCTCGACGTGACTTGCCTTCTCTGCATGGACAGCACCCTCAGTCGTCTGTGTCACTGTGGCCGCTCTCGTCTGCTGGTTCATATCTCCTCAGGCGGCAGGTCAGAGGGGAGAACTTCAATTCAATCACTTCTCTAGGCTCTGGCATCCCGGAAGTCAAGGTCATCATCTCCGGATACGACGTCGCCAACTTCCTGAGTGCCCGGACACTGGTTGCCAAGCTCATCGGCCTCGTCTTCACGATGGGGGGAGGGATGCCGATTGGGAAAGAGGTCAGGCCTCCTGTACTCCTCTCCAATTCCCTATCCAGGGCCCCTTTGTCCACATCGGAGCCATGATCGCATCGTTGATGGCCAAGGTCGTCGATAAGATCAAGTGAGGGAGAGGGGACACAGATGCTCAGGCTGAACAAGGTGTTCTGGAACGAGGGCCGTGCCTCCGAGATGGTGTCCATGGGCTGTGCCGTCGGCATCGCGTGCACGTTCTCGTCTCCCCTGGGAGGGGCCTTGTATGGACTGGAGATGTCGAAAGGCCACGTCTCCGTCCGTTCGTTCGGTCGTTCGATCCTGGCCACGACGGTGGCGACGATCGCCTTCCGCCTCGGCCTCTCCGCCGTTGCCCCTCCAGCGATTGGTGAGAGAGAGCGGGAAAAAGAGAAGAAGAGAAGCAGAAGGAACCATCGTCGGCTACTACCAGACATCCTTCACCAAGTCCATCTACAACGCCGTCGACGTCCCCTTCTTCGCCCTTCTCGGGTGGGAGAGGAATGGGACTGGGAGAACTTGCTCATTGCCTTCTGCGGCATCGCGGCAGCTGCCTTCATCTATCTCAACAAAAGAGTCATTCTCTGGCAGAGAACCAACAGCCTCTACAAGGCGGTCGTTGCCAAATGAAAAAAATCCCCACTAATTCGACCACGCTGAATCGATTGGAACACCTTCCGAACCCCGAAAATGCATCCCTGACATACTTTAACTGGCAGTTGAGATCAAATGTTGGCTTTCATTGTCACAAATTAGTGTGACGTGTCTATAACAAA
>JACMIG010000476.1:0-22646 GCA_014805385.1 Levipalatum texanum
GCAGCTTGCCAAATCCTCAGATCTAGCGCCCTGTGCACTATAACTTCTATCATTGTTATCTATCAGTGGTTTATTAATCAATTTGTTCCGTTGGCAAGCTGCCAAATTTTGACACTGAAGGTCTCCGAACCCCTCCTTTATTAATGACTAATAGATTCCCAAAGAATGGGGGGGGGGGCTTTGCATCGCAAAAGCTAATTGTTAGAAAACTTTTCCATTCAATACGCATGAAGGTGATGCATTATTGTCGATCACCCGTTTCAGAACAATCACGGGCAAATTTGCACCGTAGTACTTTTTGGTTCTCGACAATATTCGGATTACACCTTCTCTCGGAACTGGGTCATTTAGCTTTACGATCTGAACTTTGCGGATATTGAAGCTAAAAATACTGACTAGCTTGCAAAACGGCATACAATGGCGAGACGAGCATCGATGATCCCCAGTCTTTCAGTGCTCCAATTTTGTCTGATGCAGTTGGTCTGTCAGAGCTGTGGTCTGGCGTTTGAGAAGAAGCACGGGGGTTCTTGAAAAAAGGAAAACTATTGCCGAGAACCACAATGGTGCAAATATTTTTTTATAGAAAGTCGTGTGATTTGCGCAACGTTCTTTTTGTTGAGTCCACTTTGCGTTTAGCGGGTAAGCCGAACCATTTTCCATAATTTTCCTGCCGCTAAACGCCGTAAGTATTCATAGAATCCCCGGAATTTCAACTCCTAAACCCCCAGCTCCCTTACGACAACAGCGAGTTTGCGTCACATGAATCACTGGGAAATCACGAGAGTATAAAAAAGGAGATGGGGACGTGATGACAATGCTACTTTTTCCACCTTCTCCGCTAATACGCAATTAATTTATGTCGGTAAAAATCGATACACCGTTGAAAAAACATTCTTTGCATGATTTTCTTCTCATTGATTAGTCGGCAGAAAATTCCAGACATTCCTGCAATAATTCAATTGATTTTTCATAATTTGCCTGGTTTTCCATCGATTACCTTATTGGTGTCTAGACAGGCGTGACGGGGCGTATAAAAGCCGCTCCCACCCACACAACTTCTCATTCCGACAGTCGTCTCGCTTCGCCTCGCCTCCTCGAAGAAAAAAGGTTCGTTCTCCGGTCTCTTCTACAACTCCCACTCCCTCTAGGTTGCCTGCCCCCACCGTACCCTTTTTATATATGCCCTGGCCCACCGTACTCCCTTTATCCCTGACCTACCGTAGTCCCTTACCGTACCTCTTATTTCCAGCCATGGCCGAAGCAGCGCCCGCTGAAATCGCCGCCCCTCAGGCAGCCCCCGCCGCCCCTCAGGCAGGCGGAGCCGATCCCATCGCCCTCGGCAACCAGTACAAGTCGGAGTTCGAGTCGACCCTCGAGGTTATTATCGTGACCTACCGTACCGGGATGCCCTACCGTACTCTGTATCCTGACCTACCGTACCCCCGGTGCTATGCCCGACTACCGTATCCCGTTGCAGGGTCTCCGTCAGCGCGGGACTGCTCTGCAGGCTCAGATCCAGGCCCAGATCGAGCAGGGTCCCGCCGCCATCGAGCCCTTCAAGCAGGAGCTCCTCTCCTCCGTCCAGGACCAGTCCGACGTTGCCACGCCCGCTGCCAAGGTCCGAGTTACCGTAACCCGCCTGATACAGTACTCCCTGGGAGATACTGTAAATGCTATTCTTATCTACGATACCTCTTCACGATCGTATTGTGAAGTTCTGCTTTTGGGTACTGTAGACCTTTCTACAGTACGCCCTACTACCGTACTGTCCCTCTTAGTGCACTGTAGCGTTTACTTTAGATTTTTTAGCCCTACCATACTCCATTCGCTACCATACTCCTTTCAGGTCATGCAAACCTTCGCGTGGAACACTGTCCTGACTGCTGGTCTGGCTACGGGCTTCTTCGTCGGAGCCAATCTGCTCGGAGGCCTCGTGCACCTTGTCATTGGCGGATTCGCTGCTGCTCTCCTCGCTCTTGGAGCTGCTCCCGCCTACACCTACCAGACCATCGTCTCCATGAAGGTACAGTACCCTCGAGCGGATCTACCGTTATCGCATAATCATTTCGATTACAAACTGATCCACAGTAGTCCTCTGCAGGCTGCTGGTGCCCAAGACGCCGAGCTGCGCATGACGCTTCTGGCCTTTGCTGCTGGAGCCGGAACGCTGCTTGGAGCCGTCTTCAGCAACACGTACTTCTGGTACGGTACCGCAGGCCTACCGTATCCTGAGCTGGACTTGCTCTATCGTACCCTGTCTCTGGTCTATCGTACTTTTAACCTACCGTAACCAACACAAAATCGTATTCCTTTCCAGGTCGGAGCCCCTTGCCATCATTACGCCCCTGGCGGTTGCGCTAACGTTTGCGTACGGTGCCCCGGCCCTTGGATCTGCGCGCACCTCGCTTCTCGGAGCATCGATTGGAGGAGCCGCTGGCATTTCGCTCGTTCTCGGAGTGCTCACGGGTATGCCCTACCCTAACCCTTTATCTACAGCAACTCTTGATCTACCGTAACCTTCCAGGCTCACTGTCGCTCTCGTACCTGGTGCTGACGACGCTGTATGCTGGCGCCGCCTTTGTCACGCTCCAGTTCCTCTTCAAGAACGTCAAGGCCGAGGAGGAGTCGACGCACCTCTACATGCTCGCCTTCACCGTTGCCATCCTCTACGCCAAGGTATCACATACTGGAATCGACCGATCGCAAACTGAAATCAATTGCAGGGACTGTCGTACGCGCTGCTCGGCTCGTCGACGCCCTACGAATCTGCTGCTGCTGCTGAGAAATAGATGGCCTACCATGCCCCCATCCTCCTTCCCCCTGGGGGGTCGGCTACCGTATGCCTGACCCCATCACCTTTGACACCCGCGAGCCCCTCGTTAGTTTGTGGCGATTGCCGTAAATGTGTATGGAAGTGCGATAAAGACGGTTCGTGGGCAATTCTTGTTGTGTTGATTACAAATCGAGCATATTTTGTTTGGAATCTGATTCTAACAAGCTGAAATATGAAGTATCTTTGCTTGATGCGGTGTGAAGTGAGATGCAGTGCTGGAAATTATTGTTTCACCCGATGGCAGCGAAGTATTTGTGGAGAATTTCGGATTTCCAAAGATTGTATGTGGTTTTCCAAGAAGACACGAACCCGAATCCCTTTTCAGATCAATTACCTTTTCCTGAAAGTGCCCAAACTTGCTCTCCTGGCGGGCAGAGCCGCAAAAAGAGCGGGGTATCGACTGTAGTCGCTTTGACTAGACACCACTCACCAGCTTGTACTTTCATCTTCACTATTTCTAGAATAACTTTTGGTGCTCGGCAAAGCGTACTCAATACTCTGCCAAGGCAACAATAATTCAAAGTCGCCGATTGGAAAACACACTTTTTATCACATAAAGCAAATGTACACCTGTGTAAGGGAAGCACAGAGATCAAAAACGCCGTAATGTCGAATAAAACAAGGGCAGGGGGAACAAGTCTGAAGATATCTTTCGGAGCCCTTCACTCCCATCCGATGCTCTTCGTCTCCTCCTCCTCCTTCTGCGCCGTCACCTTGGACACTCCCGTCTTCCGCACCGAACGCACGGCAATGAGGTGCTGGAATAAATCAATATACATACTCAATTTCTTGGCATGATGCCAAAATCAATACTTGGCAAGGTGCCAAAAGCGATTACCCGAACGACGGAATCCAGCATCGGCTGGAGGTGCGCGCTCTTCTCGCGGAGATCGGCATCGAGCGCCGGCAGCATCTGATCCATGATGAACTTGGACTCCTCCACTCCAGACAGATGGATCTGAAAACCGCGAAATAGATCTTTTCAGAAAACTATTCCACAGATCAGAGAAAACTATTCCACGGATCTGAGACCCTCTTTAAGATCTTCAGATGCCATCAGATGTACATACCACATCGGCGAGGCGTCCGACGAGCACTCGCTTGGCGACGGGAAGCGATCCGTACGGACACGACCACACCACGTTGAGGAGGCGCACGAGCTCGTTGCAGGCCGGCAGCGTTGAGGATGCCTAAAAGTACCGTAGTCAAATCCATCTTCAACCAATCGCAAACTGAAATCATCAATCGCAAACTAACATCCACGGCGAGGCCCTCCCGCACGAGAGCGCGCTCCCACTGTGGGAACACGGCGCCCAGCACGAGATCCGGGCGGAACAGGATGCAGAGGGTCCTGAGTGGAAGGGCCTGAGGGCAGGAGAGAAGGATGCGGTACCTGCCAAATGCTGACACGCGCTGCCAACGAGGAAGCGGAGCGTGCAGCGCGTACACCAACGGAATGACCTGACAAGAACGGATTGGCACGGTGCCAAAATGATTCTTGGCAGGATGCCAAAAAATCGTGGTAATATAAATTGTTACTAGTGACAATCCTCGTGATAATATTAATATTAAAAGTAATTATTATTACCGTCTTCATGTCCTCCGCCGTCAATCCCGGCATAATGACGCGATTCTCGCCCGTGACATGCAGAATGTGCTCCTTGTACGAGTGGCCCGTAGTGATCGCTGCCTGCAAGGATACGGTAGATTTGGCCAAGAAAGGTTACGGTAACTTTGAGCAACTCACCCTGAATCCTTCGCTGGCCGACGCAAAGGCTGCCTTGTGCACAAAGTACTCGGACGGCTCGCCGGGCTCGTGCTGCATTTTGGCATCCGTAAAATAGTCAGCGGATTCCGCAAATTCTAAAATAGTCAGCGGACTCCGCAAATTCTAATCCGTAAAATAGACAGCGGATTCCGCAAATTCTAATCCGTAAAATAGTCAGCGGAATCCGTAAATTCGAGGATCAAATCCACACCTTGCCGACGGTGATGACCCAGTCCCATCCGGGTGGTCGCTCCCCGGCCAGAATCTGGTCGAGGATACCGCGCGCCCGATCCGTGATGCCGTCCTGGCTGAAATCCCGTAAATTAGCAGGAGTTCGCCATTTTTAAATGACGGAATTCTTAGTTTCCGGAATCAGCCCAATTTACGGACTTGAGGGGGACGAGCTTGCCGAGATCAAAGTACGCCTTCTCCACCGTGACGCGGGCGACGCAGCGGAAGGCGATAGCTTCTGGGCCTGACAAGAACGGATTGGCACGGTGCCAGAACGGATTGGCACGATGCCAAATGATTCTTGACAGGATGCCAAAAAAACGATACCTCCAGCCAGCTGCACCAGCTCTTCCGTCGTGAATTGGCGCGATCCGTTGAGAGCTCCCTCCTTGCCCGGAAGCAGCTCCACTGAAATTGTAAAATATAAAAAAAAAATCAATAACTCAAATTAGCCCTACTCCCGCGCTCTCCTACGCTCTATAGGTCAACCTTTCACTGGCCTCGATAATTGCGGGCTCTGGGTTCTTCTAATAACTGCATAAAAGGAGGCGGGTCTCAATTGCTGTGGATTTGGCGAGGTCACCTCCTTCCTCTTCCTCCTCCTCCCCCTCTCCTCGTATTGCTCCCTCCCCCCATCCCTTCCCTTCCCATGTTCGTCCGCTCCTTCCTCATCCTCTCCCTCTCCGCTCTCCTCACCATCGATGCCCTCTGCTTCGGAGGCGGTGGTGGAGGATGTGGGTGTGGCCGCCGTAGGAAAAGGTATAATTTCCCGTTCCGATCTGTTCAGATTTCCGCCCTCTCCGCTAAACGTAGTAGGGATTGCTTGTCCCGCTAAACATAGTAGGGCATCCTTAGCTCCACTAAACACAGTAGGCGATGCATAGTTCCACTAAACGCCGTAACTGATCAGGGACGTCTCCGAGTACTCCGAGGCCCCACTCTACCCCAAGGACGCCAACTGCAATAGTCAGGAACTGCGCGAAGTCATGGAACGGGTAAGTTCACCGCATTTGAGTCAGCACACCACATCCGCGTCAGCAATCTCACGACTTTCAGAACATGGCCTACTCCGCAGAGGAGTCGCGCATTGCGCTCTCGCGCACGCTCGAATCCGACGGGGACAAGTAAGTCTCATTCTGCACTCCAATTGCGTCAATGAAGCTCCTGGCGCACTTCATTCTCCTTCAGATTCCTCGTAGTCTGTCAGGACGAGGCACTGCCCTCTTCACTCGACTTCACTTCACACTACGGAATGGAATTCTGCTCGACGCGCAAAAATGGTCACCGCTGTCTGGCCTTCGCGCTCATGAATATATTCTCCTAGAGATTTAAGCGTTCCGAGGCATACACGATTCCGCCCTGTGATAATAAATACTGCAACTCACGAGTCAGTTCCTCCTTGGCATCGGCTTCGCCGTCGTCCGCCGTCGCTTCTGCTCAAAGTTACCGTAGTCTCGGGGGAGGGGGGAGGGGGCGCCCAAAGCTACCGTACCCTTGGGCATTCCTCCTCCCATCGACAATGTAGCCGTCAGGACGCGTGGCCACGTAGCGCCTCGTGGAGCGTTGACTCCCAGACTTCCTGAATAAACCGTTCCGCTATGAATTCCCTCCAATTCCGCCCTATGGAATAAGGAAAGGAGATCCTCACCCTTCTTGGCCGTCGAATCAATGCCGAGATGCGGCCCAATGCTCACGAGCGACAGCGCATTCTTCTGCTCTGCTCAATGATACCGTAATCTCGAGTGCGAGCCCAAAGTTACCGTACCCTTGACACGCATGATGCGCAGGGCGTATGACCACAAGACGTTCCCGAGACACAGAGGGATCGGGGTCGATTGGATGAAGTCGCCGGATGACGCCAGTTGCTGGAAAGGTGCCAAATAATTAGTTGGCATGATGCCAAATAAATCTTGGCGTGATGCCAAAGAAATCTTGGCATGATGCCAAATACCTCGATGGCCTTGAGGTGGATGGCGGTGGTGTGCTCAAAGAGGACGACTTCTCCAGCGGCATCGCCCTCCAGCGAGTCCAGCGAGCGATCGGTCGGAATCACATCGGGATATGCTGGAAATACGGTAGGTTTGAGCGGTCCTACCAGCTCTAGGTTGGATCAATTCATTCATGAAATTACGGTATCTTTGCGCAATCCAGAATCTCCATAGTCGAATAGCCTTATTTTTCTTGGGGGAACGGTATCTTTGAGCAATCCTCCATGTCGTGGGTTACGGTAGCTTTGAGCCGATTTACCCCGCTCATCGCCGTGGACGACGACTCCGCACGGCTTGGCATCGGGGAAGGAGGCGATGACCGCAACCGGTGGCAGATCCTGTAGTTTGTAGTTTGAACTGGGCTACAAAGATCAAAGTTCAAAAATTTAAGTCCAAAGTTCAAAGATCAACCTGAGCATCAACCAGGAGCTCCTCCACGTCCTTGCCCTCCGGTACAGCTACCGTATCCCCCTCCTCCTCCCTCGCAGCGACGTCGCCTCCCTTGGCAACAGCCTCCACGGCTTCCGATAACGTCGCCAGCGAAATGTCGGCGGACTGAAAAAGAATAATGATGTGGACGTGGTGTAGGAAACGTCGGCCTATGGTGATTACTGCAGGCTAGGGCGACGTTTACTACTGCATACAATATCTGCGACTAGAATGTCAATTACCGTAGAACATCGCTAAACGACGCTGTGTACTGCATACAGAAAACAATTTCCAGAGGGGAGGGGTGACGAGTAGCAAAAGACGTTTTACTAAATGTCGTCCTACGATGATTTCTGTGAGATATGATACCTTTAGGCGACGTGTACTAACAAAAAGCTAAATATTGCAAAGAAAACTTCAATAGCATCCTCGATGACGTTGTCCATCTTGTATTGGGGGGACTGAAGACTCCTGGCCTTGGAGTGGTTGGCAATCTGCTTCGTGTAGAGGGCAGGAGATCAGGAAATCAACGGCGGGCGCTCAATGGAAGACCTGATGAATGAATGAGACGTCTCCTTTTCCTCCCGACTCATTGATTCTGTCTGGCCCGGGTACGTAAATTGTCATGCTAAACTGCTATCGATCGCAAATCGTCTAGTTTTCAAATCTTTTGACAGGCTCCCATTTTCGGTGTATGAAGCATGGTCCCGTGGGTTCGTGGTATTTTCGGAGCTCCAATAACAGTCTCGTTGGATGATTACGACTATAGCCTTCGGATTTTCGCGGCCTCCCGGGCTCTCTGATACCTATATAAATGGTGTCGCCGAGTAATTCCATTGAGTTGGTAACGCGCTCATGGGGGCCACCCAGTCCTGTCACTCTTGTTAGAATTGTTGGTCTCCTTCCGCTTTGCGGATTACCGTTGTCGAGAGCCACCAGCGTTTAATTAATTTATGAAAATGCAAATAACGGACTGCTCTTGATCTACTTTCATCAATGTTTCATGTCCAGAATCCCGAACGCAGTCCACTATTTGTATTTTCGGACGTGGGAATTACCCTTTGGTTATCGGCAACAAATTATATTCCAGATTCTAGCTTTCAGCCATGGGAATCTGCATGAGCAACGATACTTTCGTGTCGGAGAACCCCAGCAAGGTATTGTCGGGCTCCACAAATGGGCCAACACCAAAAATGGGCCAGCATTCACACGGTATCGTGGGAAAGTACAGGTTTAGATCTATTTTTGGTCATCCATGATCAAGGCTCAGGTGTCTTGGTCCCAAAGCCCTAACAGGGCACCACCATTACATTTGATGAATTTTTGAATCATGCCTTGCACTTTCCCACGATGATGGGGCGCCATGATTTGCTGGTCTTTAGCTTCTCGGCCGCGTTTTGTGATATCCCTCTATTCTCCAACCCTCAGGAAAAGTCCACCCTGCACCTCCCGGACTTCAAATGCTCACCCGACGAAAAGGCCCTGATACAGAAGCATTTTCGGCGCACAGTCCTCGCAGCGAGGCCCGATCTTTACCACAAGGTGAGTCGGAGCCACAAGGTGGCTCAGTGGCTAAACAGTTTACATTACTCCCTGAGAGTCGGTGGTTCGCTCCCGTCATGGGACAGAGCTTTTGCAGGTGATGCTCGGTTGCATTCATGCATCTCCAAAGATGAACGAAGTCATCGCTGCGCAGGAGTACTGCATGCGCGACCTCACGCAATGGCCAAAGCTCAATCGGATGTGGTACAGTACCCTGTCGTTGGCACCGTGCCAAGATGACCCAATTCAGCCAGGCCCAGAAGGACTTCATCGTATCGCTCGTCTATAACGACGAGCTCGATCCGGATAAAATGGCCGAGAGGTAAGTGAATAGCGTGGCCACGCACTAAATACCGTAACCGCGCACTTAATACAGTAACCACGCACTAAATACCGTAACCGCACACTAAATACTGTAACCGCGCACTTAATACAGTAACCGCGCACTAAATACTATAACCCTGAAGGATCCGAGCTCTGGGGCGCGTTCATTCAGCGTATCTCAAATACGGCTTCAAAGCACACTTTCTCGACATATGGCGGCAGCAAGTGTAAGGCCGGACTAAATTGCTGCTTGTATTTCCGAGCTATTTCCAGAATGATCCAGCTCGAAAAGGTTTCCTTCCCGAAGGATGTCGCATGTGAAAAGCCCCAATTTCTCCGCCTCATGGGAAACGTCGACGAATTCATCGTCGAATTTCTGCAGGTATGAATGGCATCGTAATTTAAAGAAGGACTGTCTTGGCAAATTGCCAGTTCCCATTAAGGCTGGCAATTTGCCAAGAAGTTGCTCCCAGTCCTTCTTTAATCCAAAGTACCCAGGACTCCACAACGGGAGAAAGGATCGCTGATGCTACTGAAAACAACGCGTCTTGATAAAAAGATCAAAGATCATGGACTACTTCCACACAATTTCTTCCCGGTCTGGATCCGTGCACATTACTTCGATTCTCATTCCTCACGTGCGAACCCCGACCAAACTACTTAGCGCCCATGGTCCGGCCGATAAGATAAACGCAGTAACGAACATCCTCTGAGCCTCACTGATTTCGAACTTACTGCGTTTATCTCATCGGATAGTGGATGTATCCGCCGTAACTTTCAAATATTTCCAGACCCCAATAATAGCCCCCCCCCCTATTTTCGCTCAGACTTCACGACGCCTGATTGTTTATTCAGACATGTGCATGACATTGCGCGTCAATAAATTATGCCAGTTTGCGATAACGACGCTGACGAAAACAGGGTACAAATTGTACTACTCGGCGGAGACAACGTAGAAACATTCCTTTATCGCCTGTGGTCTCTCTATACATAGTAGTTTCACATGTTAGAGTGAGTAACCGGACTACAATAGCAATACATTATTGCGTGTTAGTAAATGGCTAAACTACCGGCCTCTAAATCTACAGCGTAGTTATCCGTATATGAAACGTTTCAAGGTTGTTAGTAAGGGGAGCAAGGCAGCAGAGGGAAATGACAATTGGCATGAGGCAAAAATCGGTTTCAAAAATCACCGCGAAACCCGTTCCGGTCAGTTTGCGATCCCCTGATATGGCATACTGTGCACTAACGAAGGGCTAGAAATAGGGCAAAAAATCGGGAGAAAATGTCACAGCAATGTAATAAATGACAAGATGCACGGCGAAAGACTTGAGATTGTTTACAAAGTAAATAAATATATTCACAAGAGGTGCGTGTTTTCCAGTGTTAGTAAAGTATATTGAAATTGGATAAAACATTAGAAAAATTACGGTTATCGATCAGCAGCGCTAACGCTCAAATTGGAATTGGATCGCTCGTGGTTCTTCAGCGATGTTCGCACGTCCTGCAACGATTGAATAAAAATTATCCGAGCTAGTATCTGACACGCCGTACAAGGTCCGTCCAACCGAACCGCATCTGACTCACCGAAATCTACAGTACCTTGAGACTGGAGATCGTCTTCTTGATCCACTTTCTGCTCTCGCTCTCTTTGTCCGCTGTCATGGATGCCGTCATCTGGTGTGACAGATCCTGATTGCGGCACTGCTCCTGAAATAAAAGACGTGACCCGATTGAACTCCCCCGGAAAAATGACTCTGCTCCACCGGAATCATGACTCTGCTCCACCGTACCTCGACGAGCAGCAGCTTCGTCTGAGCGAGTTCGAGTTCCACGGAGCGAACGTGCGCCTCGCGCTCCTCCAGCTTCGACAGCAAATCGGTCAAGCCCATCTTAAAAGGCGGCAAAAATAAAGTTTATCTCGGGATTCGAACGGGGGTACTGTCGGATGCCAGTATCCGACGGAACCCACTGCGCTATGACCCACACTTACGTCATCGGCTGGACTCCGAACGGGGCTCCGATTGGCCTCCCACTCCTTGATACTCGACCAGCAACCATCACACGCGGAGATACGAGCCTGGATTATTTGTCTTTAGAAAACAGTCCGTTATTCGGAAGAAAGCGGAACGAAATATTCACCATGATAGCCTTCTTTTGGCGGTTGAATTCTTCCTTGTCGGCCTCAGCTCGCTTGGCTTGCTGGGCGAAGAATCCCTTCAAGGCATAGGTATTGTACATCGAACAAAGTGGGGTCAATGCGACCATTGACACACGCGTCGCGGTCGGCGAAACGCAAGGATGATTACCTTGTACTCGTTGGCGACGCGCTCCTTCGTCTCGCCCTCGACTTCGAGTCGCTCCATCTGGATCAAATATTCCATACGGGACCCTAACTGATATCATATTACCAGTCGTTCCGTTCGGGACAAAATAATCGTCAACTGACCTCTCGCCTGTACATCTCCTTGAGCTGCCCGTACTCCGATAGCAAATTCTTGTTCTCTTCCTGGAAAAAAGGGAGTTCAACGATCAAAGATCAAAGACTAGCGATGAGGCTACCTGCAAGTCTGCATTGGAGCGCGTCAGGCGTTCGATGGTGTTCTTCGCAGTCTCGACTTCGTCTTCGGTCTTAAAAGGCCCAGTGAGTGAATTCACCACAAGTGAGCCAACACTTCTTTTGGGTCATCACACCACAAGTGCGCCAACCGCACTCACCGCATCCAGCTTTCGGCGCAGCTCAATCTTGCTGGTTACGAGCTCGTGGGCGAGGTCGTCGTTCTCCTGCTCCAGCCGAATGATCGTCTTGCAGTGGCGGTCGTTGTCTCTCTGCAAATGAGTCAATGATAATCACCAGAGTTTCGTTAAGAGAATTCACCAAAAATGAGCCAAGGAATAATGGCGCAAACCTGGAGTCTCCTCGTGGGGTCCTCCTCCTCCGCCTCCTTCTTCATCTCGAGATAGTCGGCATCGTACTTGGCGAGCTTCTTGTGCGAGATCTGAACTTTTTGCGGTTAGTAACCGCACAGATCGTAGTTGGGCAAAAGCGGAACATTTAAACGAACCTTGAGGGCTACTGCTCGCTGGATGAGCTTGCGTGCGTTCTCTTCCGTGCGGTACCTGGAATATTTCCAGTTTTTAACAAGATTTCAGAGATCGGAATCGATATAACTCCGGAACAGAAATCTCATTCTCACCTCCTCGGAAGAGTGACGCGGAAATACTTGAGGACTCCCTCAAAGTCCAGCTGGAGCAGATCCCGCTTGGAGTCCTTCAGGAGAGCAAGGGAGATGTGGAAGATGGTCGGCATGCCCTGAAGCGCAAAAAGCTTGTCCCTGAACGTGCTCGAACCGGGGACCCCTTCCCTGATCGCCTAGATCCCTAGCCACTACGCTAACCTGCGTAAGGAAGAGGTCGATGATGAAGAAGACCATCTGGAGGGGGAACTTGGCGGTGAAGAGCGTCAGGAACCACTGGCTGGCGTACATGTGCGTCTCGATGCCCGCCTTCTCCAGGTGCGCTGCTAGCTCACCCTCGTAGTCCTGAAGGGAATTCAGTCAGTACGGTAGCTTTGGGCAGGAAGTTTCGTGTTGGATACGGTATGTTTTGGGCATATTTTACCTTGATGAGCTGATTCAGCTGATAAAAGCGGAGATGCAGCGAATCGAATCCGAGCTTGAAGAGGTCGCGGAGTTGGAAGTCGAACATGATCTTGACGAGCGTGCACCACGCAAGGTCTTCGGGCATCTGTAAAAAAATCAGAGATCAAAGATCGATTTTCTAAGATCAAAAATCAATAATCCAGAAATCAATATCGACTCACGTGTAGCAGAAGACTGGCAGCGAGGAAGGATAGTCCCTGGCAGTAGGATACTTCCTCATCGTAGACAGCGTACGCCTTGCTGATCCGATACAACTTCTCCTGGCCCTCGCCACCAGCTGCCTGTAAAGATCAAAGATCAAGATACACTGACAATAAACCAAACTACATACCTTGAAGTACTCATGGGCAGGGAAGGTGCGGTGAATGTCGCGCAGGATGACTTGATCGGCGGAGCAGTCCTGGAGGATTACGGTATTTTTATTTAAAATTATCAACATTTATTAATTAATTAATATTAAAATCAATAAATATCTCACCCTCTCCAGCAATCCGGCGTACTGTTCCCGTAGCGCAGTGTCGAGGTGAACTTTCGCAAGGAGCTGCCAGACCTCGCCGCGGAGGACGTCCGGGACGCCGTTGGCAATGAGACCAGCCAGCGACTCGGGGTGCGTCCTGAAGCATCCGTGATAATGAATAATTTACGCTACCAGTGAATACGTTCGTGATAACTTTGAGGAGCTCATAGTAATTTACTAGACGAAACAGGGATCTCGAGGAGCTCGTGATAATTTTGGTGGAGCTCGTAGTAATTTACGATCTTGCAGAATCAGGCGCTCGTAGTAATTCATCCAGCGAAATAATTATTACGAGTTGTTCGTGGCATTCTAACGGGTGATTCAGTTAATACGAGGCATTTGTGATATAAACAAGCCATGGGCAATAAAAAATAAACAAAAAGGTATATGTCGCGCACAGAACGCGCAATTTGGCTGGAGACCGTGGAAAAGAAAACAGTCCTATTAAGCGGACTCCATACATGTGTGCGCAACACATACCTTTTTAGTTTTTTTTATTCGGCATTCTCTTATATCCCTGAAAGGTACTCAATTACTACGAACCCGTCCTCGCTGCAGTGCCATTCCTCGACCGTGCTCTTCCACGCACTCATGACGTCATCGGCGCACTCCTGGGACACAAGTCCGGAGCCGGAGAGAAGGGGCTCGTCCGAATCTGCAATGAGTATTATTGTCATGTTGCCAAGGATATTTGGTATCGCGCCAAAATATTTATTTTCATTCCCTTACCACTCTCATCGTCGTCCGCGGGGTGAATAAGCTGCGCAGGCATCTTGGATGGACTCCGACCTGAAAGAATATATAAAAAAATATATTTAAAACATGCAAATCTGTTGAAAAACGAATAAAGGGATACAAATAAATACTTAGTAAAAGTAATCATACCGAGCTGATTCTGCTGCCGCACCCTGTCCGTGTTCGAATCCAGTGACAGGAAGATCAGTCCGCCAGTCGAAGGATCGGGTGAGCGCTGCAAGGAATAAATGATAATTTCGTTCAGCAAATACACTAATCCCAGATCAACAAAATTTCATTGCATCTCATGGCCAATGGCCATCGCAATTTTACTATTCTCGAGAAACCAGGAATTTCAAATATCAGGAAGCAGTTATCTGTCGAAAAGAGAGAACAACAGAGATTGCAGTCCGTTCGGATTATGGAACGCAAAAAAGAACCGCCGAATACCAAACGGAAACATACTAGTCCCGCTGAGCAGAGAGTACCCCCGTTTCCCGTTCTATTAGCAGAGACGTCAGAGGAGTGTTTGGAAAAGTTGTCGTCGTCTAAAAGCATGCCGCCCTCTCTAAGCAGCGTTGAAAAGTTGTCCATCATGCGCCGCTTGTAACGCTTCCTCATGTAAGTGCGACAGTCCCTTGGGCCCCTAGTCTAGGGGGGAGGGACCGGGTAGTTGCCGACATGCGATCTCAACATTAGAGTCGACTCTTATTTGATCGGGGAGCGAAATCCAATTTTGTGCAACAATGGGGCATGAGCTGCTGTCAAAATAACAACGCCACGTGGGTGAGGAAAATCGAAGCGAGGGAAAGAGAGAGAGAGTGAGAGGAGGAGGAGGAGGAGGAAGGGGTGGTCGAAAGCGGATGATCACTTTCACCAGCGAACAACACTGAACGAAATCGACTTATCGTCGGGGGGAATAAAAATGATCGAGAACTCCTCTCAGCGATCTAAAGACATGGAACGAAATCGACCTATAGCCAAGAGAACAACAGAGGAGGAATGCATTTCCACTGCGTTTATCTCATCGAACTTCGCCTCCGCATCGGTTTTTAAACATGATTGAAGGGTCCCCGATACCCACGTTCTCGCGGATTCTGTGGAAGAAATGAGTCGGGGGCGTTGCCAGCATGGCAGCCAGCCCCTTCTTCTCCTTCCTCGTCGTCTTCTTCTTCTTCCAATCAGCACCGTCCTCTTCGATCGAATCGCGATGAATCAGGAGGAGCCGATTCGCGGGAAACATTCGGAGACTAGAAGAAAGGAGGAGGAGAACGAGAAATCATGCTGTTCGAATCGATGGCAGCAGCATGAAAGTGGCTGCGATCCAGATCTGCCATCTAGCCATGGAGGCAGGCAGTTGGAAATAAAATACAATAAAATACCAATAATTGCTCCAGTTTCGCTGCGCGCCTTGCCAGGAAATTACCGAGGAGAAAACCCATAAACCCATCAAATGTCACCGACAAGTCAAATAGGGAACGGTTCCCTAATCTCGAGGGGTGAAGAGGGGCGAACTCGCCCGGATAGATAAATATTCGACGTGGAAAGTGTGCAGGGTAGTGGACACGAGGCTGCTCTCGCCTATGTGATCACGACCGAGGGATCGAGCCATCGAGGAGACGTCAGAGAAGCAGAGAAGCGAGAGAATGCGCGCTAGCAAGATACGGGGCCCTGAGGGGAGAGGAAGGAGGAGGGAGAGGGGAGGAGGGTCAGGAGACGAGGCTCAGCTTGAGGGAAGAATGGAGAGGGTCGGTGGTGGTCCAAGTTAAACAAAGATGACTCGAGCTGCACTGAGGACTGCAGCTCCCAGAGTTCTCCTTCTTTCAGTTGCGTGCAGTATCTATAGCGTTACAACGACAACAGAAACCAGTCGTACGATGAGCTAATCGTACTAACGTAACTCTCATCGAAAGACAACTCCGCAATGCTCTATTCCGCCCCGACAATCGTACCTTCATTTGGATGGCGCGAAAGGCACGTCGTAATTTCATCGTGTGTGTGTGCTTTAGAAATCGGGGAGCCCTTCGAAACTGGAGCGAAATTGGCCAAAATGGCAATGGAATAGAGGGGGTTCAGCAGAGTCGAGCCAGAACAATAGGAAGAATAGCTCCGTTGTTGCACGGATTACAAAAGACCATGATTGATAGCGAAAAGATCAGATTGAAAGTTTTTCGAATTTGAGAGGATTAGAGAGAGAAAGCGGTCTGTACGATAGTGCGAAATTAGGATCGTATTGTTATAGAACTTACAGAAAGTGTGAGAAAGAAGCCTTCGACGATCGGCGAGCCCGCATCCTCCGAATGACAGAACCTGAACCATTCATGTAGATAATAACAGGGTTCCACGTTGCGTGTCGCGTGTTCGGCTTTATTACACGACGTAGATACGATGGGATAAAAGAATTATAAAATCGGACGAGAAAATCCCCAATAATACCTTTCGTGCTGGTGAAAGACGCGCGCCTTGCCCTCCATCGAAAAGCGGATCGGCTCGTTTACCTGAAATAATAGTAAATTATAAACATTTAAAAAAAACATAGAAATTATCGGATAATACCCACCTCGCAAACAATCACATCCACGGCAACCGTGATGAAGACGCGTGTATCTGTAAAGATATTTTTGCATTTCGTGATTTCCCAAAGTTTCCAAGCATCTTCGCGATACGAATCGCGCACATTCAGTGTATAAAAAAGCACCTCTCGGAGTCTCCGTGTTGAGGGCAGTAAAATTCGGTCCCCGCGGGTCCCACGACGCCCGGATTGTGTAAACCTGGGAAATACGGTTGTTTTATTTCGGGGAATCTATTTTCGCACCGTGGGATCTTCTTTTCCGCCCGCGGCCTCTTCTAACTCGAGCAGCTGCAGATCGCACTGTCTGCAATGGGTGTGGTCTGACGAGGAGACATTTCCCAGTATCAAATCCGTCGACGTATGGAAGAACACACTCACCTCAAATTGCGTCCGGCTGCAATCAAAATACCGAAGCACTTGGAGATCGTGAGGCGCTTGCCGGTTACCTTGAAAAATCACATTAAAAATAATTATAACTACATTTATATCATGATACCAGTCGGACTCGGCACCGCTTCGCGGCGCCGACTCCGACTGGATACAACTCAAACTTGGGTAATTAAACCGGTGTGACGTCACAGCCCGGCCCCCCACCTCAAACTTGGGTAATTAAACCGTTGACGTCATAGTAGTGAGGGGAGGAGCGATTGCACAATATTGCGCAATCGATGACGTCATAGGTGTAACAAACGCACAACGTGATTATTAAGGTAAATGATATTAACCTGTTTTATCCGTACGAGGACCTTCCGATCGAGATCTCGTCGCATCTTGAACGTGTTATTCGTCTGCGGGCACGGCACGAAGCGAGGACTTGTCGATGTTCCCGCGGGGGCATCGTTTTCCTGAAACAAAATATTCGTTGGCTGAGTAGCAGTCGTCAGACACAGCGAGAGAGTACATGGACGAGAGACCCAGGCGTACACGTAGAGGAAACGTACAAGTATCTGCAGGAAAGCCTCGAAGCGGCACTCCATGCGAGAGGGATCGGGACCGGCGAGCGACGTATCGAGGCCGTGGCGGAAGGCTTCCGAGAAGGCAAACAGGGAGCGACCCGCCTGTAATTATCGATTATTTATTAATATTTAAATATCGATTGGAAGGGTCCCAGGAAGTTACTCGGGAACAGAAAGTCCCCCCTCAAGAATAAGATGCCGCAGAGTCGTTTGCAATGCAAAAAGGAGAGCGCATCATCTCGGAGGCACAGCTGGTGTTCGGTTTGAACGAGCGGTGCTCACTGCTTCTCTGATACTCCTGTGAAGCTTCTAGAGTACAGTTGTCTAGAGGGGGCGAGAGTGAGACGCAGAGAAGCCCGGATGAATGAAGGCAGATGAGCCATGCCATTTAGAAGGGGAGGAGGCTCGTTCGCCTTCAGCCCCCATCATGGAAAGAACGTCATGGGAAAGGCTACCGAAAGTGCGCAAACCTCATGATGACGCACTTTCTGTCATCATGAACCCTAAAGACGCCCTTTGAAGTGTCTTCTTCTACAGATATTGGAATGAACAACACAGGTCGAATTTTCGGAGACTATCTCCCATTGATATGATTCTCATAAACATAAACAAAAAAGAAAATAAACAAGTGAATAAATAAATAAATAACTAAATAAAGACATTGGAACAGCTTGCGCTGACCCGAGCGCGCGTATCAGTTCTAGATAGGGCGTGGAGGGAGGCGCATTGATAAGGCTAAGAGTCTCGTCATAGTCATCCGCCTACTCAAAATACATCCATTCAAACCAGCGCGCCGCCAAATGGACTTCCGTTGTTTAGCACCCTTCCACTATGTTACTCTACGAAACCCTGGCGCTGTCAGATGCGTTTCGATCTCCTCACCGTCTCCGCCGACGTCGCGCGGAAGACGTGGCATTGGTGGGCGGCATTCACGGAATTCGGCATGTTGTGCGTGAAGGAGAGCGCGAAACACGTCGACTGCAATTAATCGGTCCGCTTTTTTATCACGCTATTCACAGTAAGTATTGCAATAAACTATACTGCATTTAGGCTCACTAACCACAGTAAGTAATATATTATGTGCTACTCCGTTTAGCGTACCTGATTCGAGTTGACATCCCCTCTAACGCAGAAGCGCACGCGGTATAACGGAAAGACGACCAGCACGCCGCCCGTCGCATCGAGCAATCTGAATTTAGCGTTCCGTTTTCTACCAAATGACGCCCTCTCCATTAAACACCGGAAGTCTTCCATCCACTCACTTCACAGTTCCCGATGAATTCCGCGACACGGATAGCCGTACGGAGATGGCTGCCTCCGTCTTCTCTTCGTCAAGGACCTGAAATTTATTTTCGTTTACTGGCAAATTTCCAAGATCGCTTTCTGGCCCATTGCCAAGATCGTTTCCTGGCACGTTGCCAAGCCTACCTTCATCAACCGATGCATTTCCCTCTCGTCCGAGGGCGAATCCATCTTCGAGCATCCGAGATACGTTATCTGCAATAAATGCGTCGTATGATCATTGTTACTGCATTTATCGTCGTCTGCTAAACGCAGTAAGTGATTGTTTCGACATTTATCACCATCCACTAAACGCAGTATCTCTAGACGTACCCCATCAAATAAACTGGGAGGCAGCTCATCCGGCGGCGGCTCTTTTCGTCTTCGATTCTTGCCGTGCGCATCTCCATTTGATTTCTGAAAGTTCAAATTATAAATTACAAAGTTCAAACTACAAACGTGATTCGACGAATGGCCGTTCATCCTTGGGCTCTCCTCGGCAGGCGTGGCAGCTGAGCTGCTGGGCAAGGAGGCGTCCTGCAATCTTACGGTGTTTAGCAACTTTAGCATTTGCCAATAAATGCAGTAAGCCTCACCCTGCTGTCTAGTCCATTGGTCGTCGAAGGGCGGGCGTCGTCCGATGATGAGCACGTCTCCATTGAGTCTAAAAAGATATATATCGCGCACAGAACGCGAAATTTAGCTGGAGACCGTGGAAAAGAAAAAAATTCTATTCAGCGGACACCATACAAGTGTGCGCAACAGATATCTTTTTAGTTAATTTTTATTTGGCAGTCTCTTATATCAACTCTGGGTAGGCGCTAGAGATAACAGCGATGGAGAGACGCGGGCAGCAAATCAAGGGGAAAAGAGGAGGACGGAATATGGCCTGAATCCCCCCTTGAAATAGGCGGATTGAATGGGGGAATTCGGAGTCACCTGGGAATCCCTCCACAGGGGGATACACTCCACGGAAGGGAAAAGTCCATAATTCTTCTCTCCGCTCGGAGTTTGGAAAAAATTGTTCTTATGCCTTGCCGACCTACGAGATAAACGCAGTCGCAACGGGGCCCGATGTGCTAAACGTAGATTCAAAGCTCCGAATCAGATAAACACAGTAACAACGTGCTCTGCTGCGCTTATCTCATCGGCGTCGCCTCTACCTCCTGGCAATATAATAACGAACTCCTCGACCTCATCTTCTTCGAGAGAGAGGGGGGGACGAGGGGGCATGCACCTCTCGTCTCCCCTACCCGAAGCGAGCGAACCCCCCTTTGGACAGAGAGATTGCTTCCATGGACAAAGGATCGATGCCTTGTTTTCAACAGCGTTCCACGCCAAAAATGCGACCCGTCAAGAACCGATAACTGACCCGAAATCGTAGGTTTGGCGCAATTTCGCGAACTTTCTACAAAACTACCGCCTTCCCTATCGCACCACAATGAAGACAAGGAGAGGGAACGCCTGTGCGGGACCGTGCGGTATCCCTTTCGTCGAGGCGTCATGCCGTAAGAGGATCCCCGTAGGCGTCTCTATAGAGTAGAAGAAGGGAAGGGGGAGGAAGAAGAGAAGAGAGGGGAGAGGCAGAGGAAAAGCCACGCTCGTGAATAATTTGCGCTGATCATTAGGGAACACTACCCAGGGCCCGGAGACGGTCTCCAGGCAGATCATAGACTATTGGAGGGAATCAGAGTCCCATAAAATTGGCCACCGATACCGTGAGTCACGCGGTATCGGAGGAGGGTGAAAGAACCGTGTTCCGGTCGAGAGATCACGGCGGACGAGGAGAGAGCCGACGGCAGAGGACAATATTATCCGACTCATCGATTACCGGTCTGGACGACAGATTACTCCCACAGAACTTGTAAATCGTTCCGGGCGTTAGCGGTTCCTACCTGTGAACTAAAAAGATGGAGCGCATCGAATTCGCTTGGGCACGGTTTATAAAAGCGTGCCCAAGCGAACTCACTGTGTTCCAATTGTTCAGTTCGCAGGTAGGAACCGCTAACGACAATGTGCGCGCGGAACGATTTACAAGTTCTGTGGTGCCGACCAATACCCTCTATTTCGGTGTTCTCTCTTCTCTCTCCCATTAGATTCTCACATCAATAATCAGCTCAATTTCGAGCGGGTTCCCTTGAAGGAATCCCGACAGACTATTGATTCAGGTGCCAAGTTCAGATTTCCTAACGGGGATGCAGAACAGGCGCAAGGAAGCTTCGATTTCCCAGGATGTTCGAGGAACAAGCGGTTGAAATTAACAATAAAGTAACCGCAAGGAAGAAAGAAACAAATAAGCAAATACATAGTACTGAAAACAAACTACGCAGTTACCATCTCCTTTCGCTTCCACCCCGCTCGCCTCCATGCATCCATTCGAAACGGCGGCGACAATTAATTGGGTGCTGTGCGCGCGGAGCGCCGCCGTTTCATTCTCTTTGCCGAGCTCCCGCCGAAAAGTCCGGGGCAAAAAAGAACTCCCCTGTTTATGAACTAAACTCAGACAAGAGGTGAAACCTTCGTTTGGCACCTCGACAATCTCGCGATTCAAAGCGGCGCTGGGATTATGTTTGTAAATGAGAGAGGGAAAGGATAGCGATCGGAATGACTCCCCTACACCTGGACGGTTCCTCCCGTGGGGGAACCGTGAATGAACGAAAAGGGGGAGAGGCGAGGGTGTGCTGCGCGAGACGAGACGCAGGGGGGCAGAGAGCGCACGGTGAGAGGGAGGGAGGGAGAGGGACAGACAGACACTCCCAGCACGGCAGTCGAGGGGGGAGGGGGGAAGAGGGGTATAAGGAGGGATAGAGTACTCTCCCTCCCCCCCCCCCTCCGCCTCCCGGTTACTACTACCCTGGCACATTTCACATTCACAGGTGGGAACTGGGAGATCGATTAAATTGATGTCGGTAAAATGATTTTGAAAGTTTAAAACCGCCTATTGTAGAGAACCCAAAGCGTTCTAAATCTCACGTCCGGACAATCCAATAACGGATTGCGCTCGTTTTTGACCCCCTCGATCCCCCATTTCATGGTCGCTGAATCACACGGGTCACGAAAAGAGGTTCGATTAGACAGTTCAAAAGCGCGCGCAGTCCGTTATTTGGGGTTGTCCGGGCGCGGGAATTAGAATACCTTCACTCCGTGTCTGCAGCAGCTTCTGGAAGTTGTCGACGGAGTGCGGGAAGCGTGAAGAAAAATGAGCGCGATGATCGATGCCCGGGTCTTCGTCGATAGTGGAGCCTGCTTGGAGGGTGAAAACATGATCAAAATCCGACAATCAATATTCCAGAATACGATAGTAGGTCAATCGGGTGGTGCGCCCGGTCAGAGGAAGCACTCACCAACGGACGCCGTCTCCGCGAACACCATGGCAGCTTCCTCGATGGACATCGCATCGAGGAGGGCCTCCGATTCCATCTGAAATATTAGCGGGAGTGCACCAAACGACGGCGACGTTTCCCAATGACGAACGTCGCTCGCACGATTCACGCAGACTAATAATAAAAGCGGAAAACATAGACACCCATAGAAAGCATCGATGAAATGTGGATAGTCGAGGTCGGGACGGGAGAGAGAAGAGTGGGAGGAGAGGGGAAGGGAGGTAAAGCCTTTTGGAGGGCACTCGCGTCCATTTGTCACATTTACATCATGCTCTGGCCCCCCTTTCAAGGCTGGCCCGACTCGAGACACAATGGGAAGAGTAATACATACGGGAGAGAGAGAGGGCAGAGGACATCTGCCCCCTTCTGCGGGCCAGCTGCTAACGTGGAAACGCGATTCTGAAAGACGCCCCCGTAAAATCACC
>JACMIG010000477.1:0-31595 GCA_014805385.1 Levipalatum texanum
CCGCTAAAATGACCAATCTGACTCACTGAAGTTATAAGTCTGACCTACCGAACTTTTTCACCAAATGAGCAATTTGACCTCAAAAACCTGGTCCACCGTCTTCCCGAAGTGTTTTAGAGCATTTTCCGCTAAAATGATGAATCTGACCCACGGAAGTTAAAAGTCTGACCCACCGAAGGTTACGGTAAAAACTGCCTCGGGACCCAAAGTCGTTTGGTCAAGGTCCCAGGTCTTTTGGACCGATTCCGTAAATTGTGTAGATGCATTTTGTATCTACAGCCGTAAATTAGGATTTTATTTCACGGTCACGGGATATTTTACGGTCGTGCTTACGGTAGAAGTTTTCTCGGGACCCGAAGTCGTTTGGTCAAGGTCCCAGATCTTGAGGACCCTTCTATGCACATGTCGTGACACACAGACAAACACGCCATTTATGTAGTAGTAGATTTATCAGTTTATTCAAACTAACCTTTTCCGGCTTGTAATTCCCTGTTCTTGAGGGCGCAGCCGTTTGATGACTGGTGAATCCAGACCGATCCCTCTGCTAGCTCTTAACGATTAGTGGTTGTAAACCGTTTACGGCATTTTTTGTATTGTAGATTCTGAAAAACCTACTTTTAATAATGGCGGCAGCCTCGCTGCTCTCTACGACGGCCAGATCAGAACTCAGCGAGCAGCAGCGTTTCGCAGCCTACGAAGGGAGAAAAAATGTTATTCTGGGCTTAGTCTTCAACAATTTCTCCACACCTCGGACCATGTTTCTTTCTTTCCAGACGAAAAGTAACACTTTTCATGGTGGTAGATTTCGCCTTCGCGGCAGCTGGATTGGCTCTCTGAACAACAGACTTTGCTGAATAATGGATACTCAAACTTGTTCTGCATATGATTTCCAGATTGTCGCCTGGATCGCCGATAAAGTACTTTCTCTTCTGCAACGCTCGCTATGAAATAACGACCTTTCCTCATCACAGTTAAGTCAGAGGCAGTGCAGTGCTCAAAACATACTTCGCTGTAATTCAGCCACGTCTTCGCAGCTTTCGAGAGGTTCGAAGGAAATGCGACCTCTGCCCCTTTCATAATTTCAGTGCAAATCGACCCCGCCTTTTCCGCACTTGTCACCCTGCACATAATATTAACACCAGTTGACAACATGGGCCGATTCTGAATCTTCGGATTGGGCAACGTCTTACGATGCAGTGACGACGAAGAAGCAGCTCCTGCTGTCGAATACCGACGGAAAACGAATGGCCTCACATTTGATTCGTAGCACGTCGCCTGGGTATGTAATTATTGCATGAGCAGATTGCATAGCAATTTCTTACCCTTGTTCGAAGCGACGTGGCTGCTCTGCGCTAGAGCAGTCTTCACCAGGAAGAATATGAGGGAATGGAACATCATTTCGGCTCTGTATCCATTATGAGTCCCATTCTCTTTATATACTGCCCGGAGTCGGCTCGTACAAAGGGGAATGGGCTGCGCCGCTTGCACTCAAATCGACCGTCATCCAATGTTCAGAATCAATTGCACCAGCTTGCAACGGAGGGCCAAAAATCCTAGTGAAAACGGGCACCGTGCAAGTTCGCAGAGATTTCACGCCTCTCTGACATTTGCGTTGCAGCCTGATCGTATCTTTTCGGGCTGTGTTAATGCAAAGGCTATCCATCTCCTCTCGCCACCCTTTCCTCGGATCCTCCCCAGATTCAAACGAGATTGGCTGTCAATCCTCATGCAGTGCCTCATCATGATATCGGAGAATATCGGCCAAATCGTCTGGCCGCTGTACTCGGCGTGAGTTAGTTTTCTGGTAAACAGCGAAATTTTTTGTAGCGAGCTGCAAAAGTATGTGGTGCCAAAAATATTGGCGAATGCAGTATTGCTTTATTACAGCTCGTTGCGCGCGATCTGAAATTGCTTCTTTGGAACAAATACACTACTGGACAAAAGTATTTGGGCACTTTTTGAGCTCTTCATAACTTTTAACTGCTTCAACGAATTTCCGTGGGGTATAAATCATGTAGTAGGCCGACTCAATGCCTTCACTCCTGACACCGGCTTGGAGCTCTGGTACCTCGAGGATATTATTGATTGATCTTTGAAAAATGTGAGTTTCTCCGTTTATTTAATTTTTACCCCCCACGCTGGAAACGAATTAGATTTCAAAACCAAAAAATCCACTAATACAGCAGACTGATGGCAACATATACGCCTAATGACAGGTTCTGGAAAAATTTCCCTAATTTATTACAGTAGCTCAAAGTCTGTCACTTATTTTCTTTAAAATTCAATATAAAATCGCTAATACACCGAATCACAGTAAACAAGGTAGCATAATTATTCACTTTAGAGGGTTTATACTTTCCAACACAAAAAAGTTCGATTTTGGGTACTATGACGAAATTCGCTTTCCAGCGGAACCTCATTTTGGTGTCGCCTTAAAATCGTGGACCCTTTTTGAAAAAAATATGTCTTCTCTGCCACACTGACTCGCGACATTACAGGAGTGAGCCTGCCAAGTTTTACGATTTTAGCTCGTTCTGCGCGGAAGATAGAACGAGTTTTGTGAGGCTACCGACGCGTCGGAATCGAGTGTGATATTCCAACGTCGTGTTCCGAACATGCCAGAATTTCACTGTAAATGCCCTATAATGAGCGAACTTCACTTAGTATTTCATAAAAAGCCACTATCATTACTTTCACACATATTTCAGTGAAATTCTGGCATGTTCGGAACACGACTTTGGAATATCATACTCGATTCCGACGCGTCGGTAGCCTCACAAAACTCGCTGTATCTTCCGCGCAGAACGAGCTAAAATCGTAAAACTTGGCAGGCTCACTCCTGTAATGTCGCGAGTCATTGTGGCATAGAAGACATATTTTTTCAAAAAGGGTCCACGATTTTAAGGCGACACCAAAATGAGGTTCCGCTGGAAAGCGAATTTCGTCATAGTACCCAAAATCGAACTTTTTCGTGTTGGAAAGTATAAACCCTCTAAAGTGAATAATTATGCTACCTTGTTCACTGTGATTCGGTGTATTAGCGATTTTATATAGAATTTTAAAGAAAATATGTGACAGACTTTGAGCTACTGTAATAAATTAGGGAAATTTTTCCAGAACCTGTCATTAGGCGTATATGTTCCCATCAGTCTGCTGTATTAGTGGATTTTTTGGTTTTGAAATCTAATTCGTTTCCAGGGTGGGGGGTAAAAATTAAATAAACGGAGAAACTCACATTTTTTAAAGATCGATCAATAATATCCTCGAGGTACCAGTGCTCCAAGCCGGTGTCAGGAGTGAAGGCATTGAGTCGGCCTACCACATGGTTTTTACCCCACGGAAATTCGTTGAAGCAGTCAAAAGTTATGATGAGCTCAAAAAGTGCCCAAATACTTTTGTCCGGTAGTGTATGAAAAAAACCGTGAACAGAATCCTGAAAATTGTGGAAAATAGACGGCTCTTGATTTCGAATATCCGTTCTCCGAAAATGTGTTGTTGATGCCGACAGATTTTTCATTTGTATTATCGGAGTTGCACAGGAGTCAAAATTTGAGTACGGTTAATAGTGTCGTCATCTGACAGCTCCACTAAATGTGAGATGGGGTATTTTGCAAACGATCCGCACATCGGAGGAGTCGAACACCCACAAAATGAAATGAGGCGCTCCGTAGTCCAGCTCGCTATCCACTCGGCCGCCTCGAGAGTTGGAACTTTCATTCAAGGCTGAGGAGTGTTCAAACGTCATGAGTAGTCATGTCGTTGAATGAAATCAATTGCCAGTGCGATAAAAAGTGGAATGAAATGGTTTGCAATCAAAGATTTGACCACTGTTTATCCATCGACAACCCGTATGCGGTTACCCTCCTATAAATTGACACTAAAAGAATGCAGATCATTTGTATTTGCCGAGTGGCCGCCAGAAAATCATCCATGGGGCAAGGATGACTATTGTAATGGCGCAGTTCACGATCCACAGGATTCCGAGCCCCGAAGAAGTGAAGAGGGAACTAAAAGGAGGGAAATATTCAAGGACAGCAAAAAGACAAAGGAATCGGCATCAGCGATAGATACATGATCGCGCAGCGAATTTAGGCAAATCCACTCAATTTCATACTGATTTCTGAACTTGTTTTGGAGTAAACTGCTCAAGAAATGCTTCGTTTTCGTTATGCAGCAAGACAACTCACGCTGAGTAGAGGGGCCAGACGATTTGGCCGATATTCTCCGAGATCATGATGAGGCACTGCATGAGGTTCTGGTCGATGTCTCCGAGCACCTGGGAGTAGATCGAGTCGAGGGAAATGGCGAAGGCAGGGACAGAGAGCCCCATGACGAGAACCAGCACCGGAAGAAGAGTCCACATCGAACTAGCCTGAAAAACCGGCAACTCAAACGATGGGCTCGAACCCAGCTTACCAACGCGGTGTCACACCAAGCGTATTCGGCAGGATTGCAGCCTGTTTGCGTTGTGGCTGTAGAGTGAAGTTTATTATGGAAAAACACTAAATCGATGCCCAGCATCGCAGCCCCCAGAAGTAAGAACACATTCAGAGGATCTTGTGGAAGCTCCGATTGCGAGAAAATCACCATTATACGGCACGAGGTGGTAGCTCCACATGGGCCATGGACAGCTCGCGACGTACATTCCAATGACAATGACGTAAGCGAGCGCGAAAAGGAGACGAGAGGAAATGCTGAAAAAGACCTCCATTTCTTCGAGATAGTGAGGGAAGCAATGCATTCCATCTACGGCTCCTCCTTCCATCTCCATTACTTACATCTTGCCGAGGTCGGCGAATATGAGGGCGGCGGTGAGGGCGACGGCGAGGAGGCCGACGACGATCTGGGCTACGGCCATAGTGACGATCAGTTGACTGCCCGGCAACGCGAACATGACCATTATGATCGGAGCAGCGACGCTGAAATCATATTGCTCAGTTGCTATTGCTCAGTCTGTGGCAACTTCTGCAATCAACAAGGGATCCTGCATACTCCATCGCTAGTTATTCCGTCTCTTCTCGCATGGAGAATCCCAACTTGCCAGAATAGTGGAATGAGGGGCATACCTCTGCACGGTAGCCATGGTCAACTGTGAGAGTCCCTTCTCGACGATGACGACGCCGACGAGCGGCCATGAGAAGGGCATCCCTCGCAGGCGAAGCCACGTCGACGACAAAAGATCCCACAGGGAAGAGAAGCGGAAGGAAAACGGGCCTAGAAACGGTAAGTTAACGCAGCATGGAAGTTTTTATAAATACTCCAGACCATCCTCACTTCTGACTTTGTGCTTGTTCTCTTCGGGGTCCTTGAACAGCAACGCAATGACTACCAACGAAATTACGTTCAGAAGGAGAGCCATCCAAATCGGAGCTGGAAAACATCATTTTCATCAGTCCTCTAGATTTGAATCGAAATGAGGATTAATTGCATTATTTGGCAACCATTGCCAAATGTGAAGCTGGTGTACAAAATTTGTAGTACCCGTATAAAGATTGAAGTGGATCGCTCCGAAGATACCGAAGCCTGGGTACGGAATCCCAGAGAAGATGAGCTGATAGACGGGACCCAGTACGATTCCGATGACGAAAGAGATGTTGAATAGGGCAAAGGCTTTGGTCTGTCCTCCTCCGCGCTTTTGAGCGAAATGTAGGAGCGCAGGATTGAGCCGTTGCCTGAAAAGACAATTTTGTAGCGCCATTAAATTCGCATTGTCCTTTCATGATCGGAGGCAAGTTAGGTTATGAAGGCAATTCCGAGAGCGAAATTCTCTCCGGACAAAGTGAGTAAACTTTGTTCAAAAGAAGAGATCATTTTTCGGCTTGAACGGTGGTAGCAAAACCGAATGTATCTTCGACTAGCACAAACAAGCATTGCTTGCACTCACTCGATCCGACCCCAAAGAGGAAGTAGCAGCAGATGAGGACGAATCTCCGGTTGTAGGGGAAGAACTCGACAGAGATGTAGAGGAGGCAGCCGGCCAAGCAGATCAGGCGACCAGCCAGTATGGGAAGTCTATAAGACGAGGTGGAAATGTTGAATAAACCCTAAAATTCGTTACTTGGAGACGTGCCAGTGCTGCGACCACAGCGCAAAAACTACGGTGAAGATAGCGTTGCCGAACCGACAGACAGAATTAACGTATCCGAAGAAAGAAGACGTTGCGTCAGGATCTAACTGAAAAAGAAGGCTCAGAGAGTGATGGTTACTAAACGTTACCTGTTTCATGTACGGGAACTCGCCCATCGAGATGATATTCGATTCCACCAGTGATAGGAAAGCGATGATCGAAGCAAGGATTACTGCGCGCCATTCCGTCTTTTTCTAAATACAAATGCAAGCAATGGGCTAATCAAAGTGGAAATTGGTGATAAATAACGGTAAGGATGCGGAAAGTACCTTTTCGGGGACCACTTCAATTTCGGCGATAGATTTGGTAATGGACGAAGTCGACATGGAATGAATGAGCAGCGATCGCTGTATGAGGGCAGCGACCAATTTATACAGGCTTTATTCCCGCCTCCTCTCTTGCCCCTGTTGGGTGAATAGTCCTCTCTCAAGCCACAGTGGTGCACACCGTGCGAATGTGTGTCTGTGCCCCGATAGCCGCGCCAGTTCACTGAGACAGTGGAGCGAGGAGGGAAAGAACGAACCGATCCTCCTCCTATGTTCCGCTTCAAATACACAGTCAAAGAATAGTGATGATATGTTCAAAACTAACTCGCCCTCTTTGTCTCGAGTTTTTTCTCTCTATCTCTGTTTATGAGGCAGAAAGAGCGAAAAGAGCTCGATCAGAGTGTATCTAGCAGCGCAATAATTGAGCGGGATCGAAAGACCAACATTTGTTACACTGACTGCTTGTGTTCGCGCGACTCCATGACTCACGTTCACAAACTTCTAGCAGACAACCATAGAAGCACGGTGTGTTCGGTTCACACAAACTGACACATGAGCCAATGCATTAATTTCCAATAATCAAAATCACTGTAAAGATTGTATCTCTCTCTCTCTCTTGACACGTGCGATTCCATTGATGCCAAGACAATTTTGGATGCCTTTCTCAGGAATCCGATTGTTTTCCACATAACACATTGTATGTAACTTACGCCACATACACGTCTTACATCCGGCCATTTTAATCAATCATTCATGCATCCACCATCAGAAGATGTACTTCGTATATTGAGCTTTACTCACGTCGCAGTCGGATCGATTTTAATAATTGTGAATATCATAACTGCGTACTTCACGGTTTTCCGTTCCGACAAATTAGCTAAGACATACCGCTACTTCTTGCTGTTTCTTCAAGTGAGTCCAGTATGAAGTGGTGCTTTATGTTTTCAGCTTTGTGCATTTGTGGGGGATTTCCAACTTACAATATTTGCTGGAATTGTTCTTCTCCCACCGTTGCCATGTTACTTTTGCGACTCAGGCGGATTCGGTGCAGAAAAAGTAATTGTAAGTTGGCGTGGACTGGCACAAACAAGATTTTCAGGCAACGTACCTTTTCTTGCTCGCACTTAACAATGTGGCATACTGTTCGTGCTTCTTATACAGGCATTGGGTATGGGTTGGTCTCTCACAACCATACTATTTACAAATTGCTTTTTACAGGCTGTAAGCTCAGCTGCGGGCGGACCAAAAGTCAGCAAACTAATCCGCGTGATAATTTTTGTCGCCGCCGGATGCAGAATTTGGTCTGCCATTTCGTTTCTGGCAAGCAAAACGTTTTTTGTTCAAATTGTATCTATCAGCTCAGGTGGGAAAACTGCCCAGACTTGCGAACGATGAGTTCGTCAGCCAAACCTTTGCGGAATGGCCTATAGTCATGCAGAAAAGAATAGAATGCATTGGGAACAAGGTTCGTGTTTTCATTGATGTTCATTCTGTATGCATCAGGCGATCAGGATGTTCGTACTTAGTAATGCTGCTTCGAATATTTGTTCATTTCTCTTCCTAATAATGGTGGGAAAACGCTATTTTGAGCTAATTGGAGGCACCATTCAGATAAGCAGTAATATTTTCTCAGCTCTAAAGCATGCAACAAAAATTAGTCCCAAGATGGCAAAACATCACAGGGAAATGACGAGGATTTTGATCGTACAGGTAATTTTCGTAAACTGACTTTGAGAGACTATTAGGTTCTTGTTCCGACATCTCTACTAATTCTTCCCGCAATGGTACTTACAATGCAGTACACATTTGAATACACCGATCTACGTTGAGTTTTACATGCGAGCAAATGAGATAACATATTTTAGGAATTTCGATACTCAGCGTGCTGGTTGTTTCATTTCATTCTATAGTGCATTGTATTACGTTGTTACTAATTTCGAAGCCCTATAGGACAGCGATTAGAAGCATGTTGTGCGTTGAAACCCCTTTGCCGGTGGTACGACGCACATACATTACAAGTTATGGTTGAAAATGTTGTCCACTCAGATAAAAATGCGTATTTCTCGAATGGGCTCGCACTGCATGTTTTTCTTAGTCGAATTAATGACTAATTTTGTAGCCACGAATCTGTTAAAATGTATGTCCATGACATTCAGTTTTCGTATCATTGCAAAAATCCGAACATTAGCTATGTAGGCCGTTCTGCTCTACTCACTATAGTTCGAAGCTTTTCACGTTCTCTCTCTATGTTCGTTTGTTGACTGCAGAAGTAGTGAATGAATTCTTGATCTAGAGATCTCAAGATTGTTCTGCGAATCTGGGATATTACATAAATAATTGTGCACGATTACGAGAATGCAGATATTTGTATACAGATGTAGTTGGTCTGAGGAAAGTGTTTACAAAGAAATGGAATTTAAAGGTTGTTTAGGATACGGTGTCTGATTAATAAAGGTGACCAGTATGAAGGTCCGGACTGAAAATAAAAACAGGCTTTGTATAGAATTTTTGCTTCAAACTACTTCTTCACACGTCTTGGAGGCAAGTGAGAACAATCGAACATTCATCGATGACCCGTGGGATGGAATGCATGAGGTGAACACAGATATCACTTGTATTTACGGGGTGGTGGACAGACTGACAATAAGTGAGACACATACCATAGGCAATGACCTCACTCATTCCTGTAGAAAATTAAAGAAGAAAACGTTCCTTTATAAAAACCTTTGAATTCCCTAACTCGTTGTTTTTTGAAGGGGTGGCAAGAAAGTAACCAGCTTTCGAATGCACCACGGGAAAATTCTCCCCTAGACATTCGTTTTCCGAACGCCCCTGAACACAACACGTTCCGACAACCTTTGGGTAGACTAGACCATTGTTATTTCAGGAAAGTCCGCTAATCCCAAGACAATTGTAATACGTTTATTAGGAATCCGATTGTTATCGCTGAACGCATTTTGAGCAGCCTACAGACAGCTCACCCGACACTTCTAGACACACCTGATGCTGTTCTTCGCTGATTGTTCTTCGCTCATTACGCTTTACTCATGTCGCCGTTGGATCGATTCTAGTCATTGTGAACATAATAACTGCGTGCTTGACGCTATTCCGCTCCGGTAGACTATCGAATACATATCGCTATTTCCTGCTGATCCTTCAGGTGAAAACATTAGGGAGTTATTCTATGTGCCTGATTCAGCTCTGCGCGTTCGTCACGGATTTCCATTTTTCACTAAATGCTGGAATTATTTTGCTCCCCCCATTTCCGTGCTACATTGGGGACGCAATTTTATCATATGCTCTGAACGCAACGCAAGCAATTGTGAGTAGTATAAGAGTATATCTCATCTGGAATATATTTCAGGCCATATACCTCTTTCTGCTTACCCTTAACAATTTGGCCTATTGTTCGTGCTTCTTATACAGACACTGGGCACGATCTTCTTCACAGCTGTCTGATAATTTCGAAATTGCAGGCTGTAACTTCAGCTGCCGGCGGGCCGCCTCTGGGCAAAACTCCCCGCTTGTTGATTATCGTTTCCACCGTTGGTAGAGTGGGAACAACACTTTCGATATTGGCAAGGAGAATAAGATTTATTCAAAAATTAAATACATATCTCAGATGGGAAAGCTGCCAAGACTTGCAAACGATGAGTTCGTCTACCATAAATTTAGAGAATGGCCAGCAGATTTGCGAGGAAAGATTGAATGCATTGAAAATGAGGTATGTCAACAGTAGAGAATCCGACATACAAATTCCTCATGTTCGGAGAGACGATTGACATACCGCGCGCACTCTTGACCTAAATAATATAATACCCCTTCAGTTTCCTAATCAGTTTGACTCATTGCCAACATGAAACGGCGCGCACAGTCCATTTCTTGCATTTCTTTTGCGAAATTCGCTGCTTTTGGATTCCATACATATTTATCAACAACTAATTTTTTTATTCAGGCGATTCGGATGTTTCTGCTCAGCAATGCCACATCCATTATCAGTTCATTTATGTTCCTATTGATTGTGAGCAACAATGTTTTGCGTTGCAATAAAAACAAATTGCAGATAAGCAACAATATTTTGCTGTTCTCAAGCGAGCAACCATAATTAGTCCAAAAATGGCGAAATATCACAAGGAAATGACGTGGACATTGGTCGTGCAAGTAAATTCGACTCCGATTTATAAAATTGGGTATCTCAAAGGTTCTTGTTCCGACGGCGCTGCTGATCCTGCCTGCTCTGGAACTTAACATGCAGTACGCATTCGAATACTTCGAACTAAGTTGAGATGAACATTCGTGCAACGAAGGATATACCTTGCAGGACTTTCTTTACTGAGCGTGCAGATAATTTCGTTTCATTCAATTATTCATTGCGTTTCTTTGTTGCTTGTTTCTAAGCCGTATAGAGTTGCCATTCGTAGACTGATTTGCCATGAAACCCCGACAACTGTCGTCAAATTGACTCATATTACAACATTTTATTGAACGCGTTCCCAATCGGTTGCAAGAGTTACTAAACAGTTGAATTAGTTCGCACTGTTTGACTTGATTCTCCGTATGATATATGAAGTGATGCTTCTCATGTCCATGCTCTATAAGCAATTGTTTTCTGAAAGGCCACGCAGTACGATTGCATCTTCACATCGTCAGTGCATATCACAGATGCGTCTAAGTAATCGTTTCAACCGAAATTCGCTCTCTCCGGTGAAAACGAGGTTTCTCTCGCATTCTAGTTAACCTAGAAAAAATTAAGTTTCAATCGCCCCTGGTGCTGACTTCAACTGTAGCCTATAGACTATCTGCGCGACTTTCGACTATTTTCAAGTGGTAAAGAAAAATTATTACTCAATTCAAACCTCAGTACATTTGTCTAAACATGTTTTTGACATCCTATCGCATCATCCTGGCAAGTTTTATCCTTGAATTAGTGCAGACACATTGTAGAATTAGTGTAGATATACATTGTTTCTATGTACATCCGTAGTTTAGGTATTCTATTCCTCGGTGCGTGTTACGGTTTAAAGAAGGACTCCGGGCACTTTTGGACCCCCTCTTTTTAGTAGTTCAGTCGAAAGAGCTTGAAAAATGCTGTTGAATGATACCAAAATCATAATTCACAGACGAAATTTACACTGTCTAATAAGCAAAAATGATGCGTTGGCACTGTACCGATATCAGGAAATATCAGTCCCGTTCGTTGCGGGACCAAATAAATCAAAATCTGGCACGGTGCCAAGTGTGATAAATCGCGTTTTTCTCTGTTATTGGCGATATTTCTTGTGATCTTTTTATTAGATAATTTTTTAAAAACTCGAAAGCATAGCCTAGAACAGCAGAAATGTATTAAAACGTTCAAATAACGCGAATAACAGTTTTGGCACAGTGCCAAAAACCGATGAAGCAATTTCCCTCTTTAAAAATCAAGGAATAATCTATGGTGGTTGATTTTGATATCATTCGACAGCATTTTTGGAGCACTTTCAGATGCAAATGAAAACAAAAAAATCGAAAAGTGCCCGGAGTCCTTCATTAAGTTGCCTCGGGACCCAAAGTCGTTTGGTTAAGGCCCCATGTCTCTTGGACCGATTCCTTGAATTAGTGTAGATACATATTGGATATATGTACATCCGTAGTTTTACGGTAGAAGTTGTTTCAGAACCCAAAGTTGTTTGGCCAAGGTCTCGGGGCTCTAGGACCACCCTATATACACTTTTCAGAAACTTCGTTACGGATACACCCACTCATACACATCGCCTTTTATGTAATATTAGGTTGGTAAGAAAGTTTCCGGTCAAGCGTTCTCGTTTGTATCTCCCGATGCTTGTCAGCTGTCTTAGCCACCTCTGGAAGATAGAAAGGGGAGACCCTTGAGCCCACAATGATCATATCGATTCGGCCAAGACAGTGTTCCTCTTCTGTTCAGAAATAAATCGTCTAATTCTTGCGCAATTCATCCCACTTGCATTCTGGGCGAAAAATCCTACAAGACTGGCGAAATGTTTCTAAATTGTCCTACCCTGCGCATTGTACACTCACTGGCCCTGCACCTCTGGAAAAATAGTTGACCAGCCACGTTCATGACTATCACATGGATTAAAAAATAAAGTCCGCGACGAGGTAAATTTTGACCTATGTGAATTATTCGTCTTCCATCTCTGCATCCTCTAACAATAGGAGTCAAACAAGCTGCGTCTGCGCTTGCGGTATACCACTGATGACAATGGGCAGAACCACTAAGCTTCCCATTGCTTCCTTCGAAAATAATTCAATGCAAAGCAATCATCGACCGGAAACTTTCTTACCAACCTAATAGTAGGTCATCAAGATCCACAGCTAAAAGATTTAGCCTATTTCATATCTGTGCACAACTTGACTATCGAATGATTCGAAAGGGCAAACAAGTATTATAATCATAACGTTTGGTTTCGCATTAGTGTAAATGAATTTATTTCGGCCTTAGCCTGCAATCCAGCAACAACAGCAGTATGTACAGCGCTCTTTTTATAGCAGATAAACCGAGTAACAAGACGAATTGCACCAGTTGCCTTCACACGAGTCCAGCATGTCGTGCCATGTCTCGGAAGGCAGTGCCGTCGGAGGCCATGAGTTCGCGTGGAGGGCCGCTCTCGATGATGCGACCATCCGCCATTACGATCACCCTGGCATCCATGTTTAGATTTCTCCCTTTCACGATTTTTTATAGATTAAAACGTATCTCACGCTTCGAAAGGTTTTCAAATTTCGTGCATAAGGTTTTAAAAAAGTAATTCGTGCGGCAGATGAACAAGTTGAAGCGAGGTACCACCACCATTAAAACATATCTTGATAATTATGAGCCACCTGTCATAGTCAAGCACTGTGTTGAGGCGATGTGCAATCGTCAGCACTGTACAGTTGCTGAAACATTAGCTGATCGAGCACGGTCAGCGTTTTTTATTACCTGAAGTGTTCCCTGACTGCCTGTTGAATAAGGGCATCCGATTCGATGTCAACGGCTGCGGCCGCTTCGTCAAGGATGAGAATCTTCGTCTTCCGGAGCAGAGCGCGAGCCAGACACAGAAGCTGGCGCTGGTCCACGCTGAAAAATAGTATTGCTTTCCTTAAATTGCAGGGCTATCACAGCCATCTATTCAAGGCAGACAAATACAGTATCGTCGGAAAGTATTGACGCACTTTTTCTTTTCTTCATATCTCGGCCCAAAATGGTCCAAACAGGGTGAAACAAAAAGCATCGTGTTGAAAATGTTCTCCTGATGACGGCTCTGGGGTCGAAATTGTCGATTTCGGAAATCCGAGGGTCGAAATTTGCATATTTCAGCATCGATTTTTTGCACTTTTTTTGCAAATTCACCGCACCGACTCATATGTTGAGGTAAAATTTCAGAAAATTGTTCAAAATGCAGTCCATGTATACGTTATGTCGCACAATTTTTTCAGATTTTTAGAAAAATTCCTATGAGCAGGAAAATTCCCAAAGTATTTGGCCAATCTATCGATTGATTATCGATCCACGCGCATGTTAAGCCCTAGAAACCGTTTCAACGTTGTTTCGTATGTTTTAAAGCATGGGGAAAAAGAGGTGAGATCTTTTGGGGGTGTATCTTGAAATATGGAAAAAAATCGATATTCACCGTACACCCGAAGTTGATCTACTGTAGATCACAGGGCGTTAGAGATGGGAATTTCTAACCTCGATAGTCGGATTCAGAGACCCAGAATTAGTCAAGGGCACACATTTTCAGAATTTTTCAGCAACTCTCCTTTGTGTAGGAAATTGATTTCCGACCCTAGCTAGCGCAAGAATTGGTTGAAAAAGGTGCGAAAATGAACATTGTCGCACCTTTTTCGACAAATGCTTTCTCTCCTTTGCGTAGGAATCAATTTCCTAAGCAAAGGAGAGTTGCTGAAAAATTCTGAAAACGTGTGCCTAGACTAATTCGTGGTCCCTGAATCCGATTATCGAGCTCTAACGCCCTGTCTACAGTAGATCAACTTCGGGTGTACGGTGAATATCGATTTTTTCCATGTTTCAAGATACACCCCCCAAAACATATCACATATTTTTCCCAGTGCTTTATAACATACGAAACCACATTGAAACTGTTCCTATTGCTTAACGTGCGAGTGGATCGATAATCAATCGATAGATTGGCCAAATACTTTTTTTCCTGCTCATAGGAATTTTTCTAAAAATCTGAAAAAATTGGGCGACATAACGTATACATGGACTGCATTTTGAACAATTTTCTGAACTTTTACCTCAACATATGTGTTGGTGCGGTGAATTTGCAAAAAGGGCAAAAAATCGATGCGGAAATATGCAAATTTCGACCCTCGGATTTCCGAAATCGACAATTTCGACCCCAGAGCCGTCATCAGGAGAACATTTTCAACACGATGCTTTTTGTTTCACCCTGTTTGGACAATTTTGGGGCGAGATATGAAGAAAAGAAATAGTGCGTCAATATTTTCCGACGATACTGTAGATCGAAATTGTTCTGTCACCCATGAGCTGCTTGATACCTGAAGTTTTCCCCGCTCTCGGCCACCTCATGATGCAGTCCGTCGGAGAGGGAGTCGATGAACTCGTCGAGGTGAGCCCTCCGGATTGCCAACCGCACTTCGTCGTCCGAGTTCATTTCCATGGGATCGAGGTTGAGGCGAAGACTGCCAGAGAAGAGAACCGGGTCCTGGGGGACGATCGTGATGCGCGAGCGGAGAATCTGCAAACAAAGTGTCCTTTCTTTCTTGAACAACACTTTTAGTCGTTTTTTTGCTAACCCACAATGAAAGAGTAAAAATTGAAACCTCCAATCGCAGTCTTTCGATTCGTTCTCCGTCAATTTCGATGTATCCTCCGGCCGCCTCCACGATGCGAAAGATCGCCAGAGTCAGAGAGCTCTTTCCTGCAATTAGCCAATTAGCGCTTCCTCAATCACATGTATTCTACCAGCCCCTGTTCGGCCGACGATGCCGACTTTCTCGCTCGCCGCCACGTGCAAATCGATTCCGCGCAGAACAAGGTCAAGTCCCGGACGGTAGCGAAGTTGGAAGTTGTTGAGAATGATTTCACCCCTTGCTGGCCATTCATTGTCGCGCGGATCACCCTCGACCGGCAGGCCTTCGGTATCCTGCAACTACCCATCTCCTAAGTCGTCGATGTTTTATAGATCACTCTTAAAGGAGGGGCAAACCGACTCTCGGTGTAAATTATGCTCGATTTTCAAGGACTTAAAAATTACAGAAAACGATTTCAAAATCATCTCAATGTTTGCAGAAATCATTTTCAGATCGATGTGGTACGGTGCCAATACAAGCTACAGTAGGATGTTTCAAATTTTCCGCCGTTGCCTGATACAGGGGTGCTCTGTAACTTTATTTTGCCGTTTTTCTGGCACAAATTTCTATTTTTATACATACAAATTATGTTTTTCGTAAATCCCACGATGAGATGAAGGACATGGCACGGCTCGTTTGGTGGAGTTGGAAAGTCGGTTTACCCCTCCTTTAACACATTACCCCATCATCGGAGCTAGGTAATATTACGTGTAACATACGCGTTCGGAATATTGGTTGATCCGTTCCACCGAAACGATCTTGTTCTCCATCTCTGTCGTCATTCGGAGAGCACAGGCGAGGTACGATGTCACCTGAACATTTTATCCATATCAGGTAAGTAGTCTCCTCCACGTGACATGTAAACTTACCAGAGTCATTGGTTGGAACGTACATTCATAACGTAAGAAATTGTGAGTCCGACAAGGCCCGCGGTGAGGCCCGGAGAGTGGCGCATGTACACAGCGAAGACTGCTGCAGCGAGTACGATGAGATTCCCGCTCAGCTCGAGGAGTGAAGATAGCCATCTGAAGAGGACCCAAAGTTGAAGCAGTATTGCCAATCCCATGTAAGACGGACAGCATTACGGGCCGCGCTTCAACGGACTTCAATGAACAGACAATACTCACCGATTGGCAGCGAATCGATGAAGGAAGTGGTTCGCATTGTGGTCCAGTCGATCTGCCGCCGAATCAGCGAAGCGCTCCTGTGCTCTGTAGGCTCGAATGGAGGATGCGCCTTGGAGCGATTCCTGGAGGAATGCGAGGCTCGAGGCTCGATAATCGGGTATACCTGAAAGTGGGAGTACATCGGAGAACGACTCGCGGACTCCATGCGCTTCAGCTGTCGCGACGTGCTGATGTACACCATCTTAACAGTAAAATAGTTCTGTCACTACAATAAATCTCACAATGACAAAGTAGTAGAAGATGAGAATGGGCACGAAGGGCGCCATGATTAATGGAATAGCGTAGAAGCAGAGGACGAGCGTCGTGGCCAGCTTCGTGAACTGCATCGCTAGCGTTCCCATGTCGCGAGGAAGAGGAAAGTCGATCATGTCCATGTCCTGAACGGTGATGTACATCGCGACGATAGTCATAGGGTCGGGGAAAAACCATAACGTATCGGAAACCCGCAGCTCCTGATAATAGGTTATACTTACCGCAGAAAACCTATTGAGCGCCCTGCCAATGGGCGTGGTGTCGAAGAAGGACATGGGCGAGTGGATGACGTTGACGAGGAGGCGATCATGCATCTTCCTCGACGCGTTCCGAGCCCCGTAGGCCAGGACGATCATAGCAGCACACACCGCCATGGCTGAAAATATCAGATTTCGTGCATCATTTCCTCCAAATACATACACTGCATCGAGATCAAGGATGCATAGACACCGAGGAGTTTGTCCGTCTCGAACGCCCCGTGTGGGCCCTTTTGAATCTCCGCAGCATGGTCCGTCCACGCAGTCAGCCAGAGTCCCGCAAGGACCTGGGTTTCCGTTCATGTACATAAGCACGCCATCAATCAAACCTCAAAGAGAACCGTTCCGACGTAGAGAAGCAACGTAACAGCGAGAATAAAGAACTTAATGGCTCGAATATAGATGGAATAGACCTTTGTATGGACCTGTAAGGATGCATTTGCTTGGTTGAGTGAGTAGTGACCCACTCGGTCTGTTCGCAGCTCTTCTTTAACGACGATATGGCCAGTAGCCGTTGTGGGATCGATGAGAGGGATGGTGTCCTCGGTCTCCTGTATCTCCTCCTCTTCCTGCTCCTCGATTTCGCCAAGGACTTCGCTGAGACGCTGATCGACCTATTCCGTAGACTGTAGCTCCTCATCCTGGACAACGTCATCAGCTGTAATCGATTTACTGTTCCGTGTGAAGCTTGAAAAGATTGGTGGCGATATCATGTGCTTGTTTGTATAATCTGGCAACAGTTTCTACGCACCCGATCGATCGGATGACCTGCGAGTACGTGTCTTCTTTTGTGCAACCTCCTCGATGAGAAATTCCTTGACTATAGCAGCGAAGGGTCCCTGACGAGCGAGTAGTTCGGCATATGTCCCCTGTTCAGAGATGGCACCGTCTGAAGGTATGCAACGTTATGCCATTCACACAATCTTCAATCACCCTGCATGACGATGACGTCATCGCAGTGCTTGAGGTAGTGCAGATTGTGCGTAGCGAGTAGGCGCGTCGTCTCTTTGAGCAGGCCAGTTTGTGATGCTTCAAACGAAGATGGTTACTGTAGATAGAATTACCACTGTAATTTTGTGCTCTTTGTATGCCAAAATGAAGTCTCTTAGTGTCTGATTGCGATGTTCGAAATTCCATCATAAATGGAAACGTACATATGACGCGCTCGTAGATGTGACGGGCGACGTGAGCATCGACGGCTGCGAGAGGATCGTCGAGGAGGACCAGATGCTCTTCGTCTGGAGACGAGAGACAGGAGTAGACGGCGCGAGCAAGGGAGACGCGAGCCTTCTGCCCTCCCGACAGGTTGATTCCCTTCTCGCCGATCTCCGTGGCATCGCCCGCGGGGAGCATGGCGAGGTCGGGGAGCAGGGCACAGGCTTCGAGAGTCGTCTCGTAGAGGCCCATATCGAGGGGACGACCGAACATGATGTTGTCCCTGGGCAATACAAACTTTTTAATATGTGGGAAACATATCTCAACTCAAAAGCAAATAAAAGAGCTTACTTCAATGTCAAGTTGAGGATCCACGCTTGCTGAGGCACGAATGCAATCCGACCGGAGACGTGGGCGGTGCCCGAGAGCTTGTGAAGATCGCCGATGATTGCCGAAAGAAGGCTGCTCTTCCCGCTGCCGACCTTGCCCACGACCGCCACCAGCTGCTTATCCTGTATAGTTGATGTGTCTTTATCTCACGGCATCTAACCCTATGACTTGTAAAGCCTGAACGGAAAAGGACAATTCACGTTGACATTGAAGGTCATGTTCTTCAGGACGCTGTGTTTCTCCTCATCGTCGCTCCATGTGAAAGAGGCCGAGGCAAGTTGCACAGCACTCCCAGAGGCCGGTGAATGGCCAATGCAGCGTTCAACGAGTACCTCCGCAACGAAGAAATCCTCCAATCGCCGAATGCTAACCATCAGGTCGACGATCTGAACTAATTGTTTGGTTGTTAGTGAATGTTTCGTTCAATTAGTCAAGACGTTAAAATGTTTTATGAAAAATGTTTCCTTTCAACAAGAACGTGAACCTTAATTATTTTTGGTTCTGATACATTGGCAACGGACTCACATCGGATTACATTGACGATACCAGAAGAATAGGTAAATTGATGATATTGAAGACGACGAAACAGACGAAAGTATTCTCCGGCGTCAGGATGTTGTGTTCGTGGTCGAGCGATACGTAAGTCGCGAACGTCACTACCGTTATCTGATTGTGAGTGATATAAAGCATTTCCAACACTTTCTTTCTATTGGATTTTCAGGAACATCTTGTGCACCACCATAAAAAGAACCTAGCTTCCTAGCTCGAAATAGTCTTTGTACCGCCATAGGAAGATGGGCATTGCACAGAAATTTACCGATGCAGAGTAAGAAGGTTGTTGCTACCTCGCTTTACCCGCAACTCTTCGTATTAATAAACCAATCTTTTGAAAGAATTCTTTACCAGAAACGGTGTGCATTTCCAGAGCAGCACGCTAAAAGATCGATAATTGGCAAAGCGGCGGAAACAGTCCAATTCCCGTTCCCGTACTTTTTGGACCTGAAATTCCTGCCATAATATAAGCCTGTAATTATCCTCGTATGCAGATGTCAACAGCAGTCTGAGTAGTTCGAACCTGGTTCATCAATCCGTGTTCCCATGCGTATAGCTTGAGTACCTTGATACCATTCAGAATTTCCGACATCAACTTGACGCGCTCGTCCTTGACACGCATTTGCTCCTCCTGGAATCAGTTGGTGATTGTGCTATTCGTTTCGTGACCACCGTAATGGTTGCCATTCTTGCAGTAAGAAAAGATTGAAGGGGGATCATGCCCACGATTACGAATATTCCAGTTATGGCGGCCAGTCCGACGATCGTGTAGAGGTAGACGAAAGCTACGGTCAACTGAAGAATTGACATTTAGAGGCAAACATTTCGCCTCCTGTATTTGAATGCTCGTGCAGTTTCCATGACTGATTTTATTTTTTGCACTTATCCACTATCAACATAGCCATCCATACAGTTTCCATCCATACAGTTTCCTATTGGGCAATACAATTAGATACTAAAATGCCGTAGTCTGCCTCGTTTAGCAGCAGCTTTGTTTTACCAATTGGGGTCATGTTGTATTCCACTCCTGTCCGAACCTACCGTAACCGGGCTGACGCAGAGCGGTGGGATCCATGGTACCGTCTGCTGGAGCTTGGTGCTGTCGACGGTCATGAGGTTGATGATCTCTCCGATGGTCCTCGCACGTCGGGCGGAACTCGAAAGACGCAGCGCCTTGCGGTAGACACTCTGGATGACGGCACTGCGCATGTTGATGCCCAGTCGCTGCATCGTCCACAGCGAGCGCTGACTGACCTTGAAAATGGAGATTATCGCGCAAAGAGACCTATCGAAATAACCACTTTCCTATCTGCTATTTTCTCAATTCCATCATCACTATTCATGGAAGCAAACAATGACACGCGAATGTTTTAAAAAAAACTCACAAGAGCACAGGACATGTAGGTTGTCAGCATAGCCGCCGCCAGAAGATATCCTGTTGATGAAGGCTGGGCCTCATCCTGAATTGACGTCGTTGTTTTGATTCAAACTCAAAACAGCCGCACTTTGAGGAATATCAGGAGGTAATGCACGAAGATCGGGGAGAGAAACTGGATGTCCTGTTGAAAGAGCCTGCAACGCACCTATCTAGTATTTCTATTCCAACTCTTACTCTTTAAAGAACTAGCTATTGAGGTGTTCACCTCCTTGTTGCAATAAATAAAAAAAAGTTTGGTGACCACCAAACTCACTCATTAGCGATTATCGCCAATGCCGGTGACCTGAAGGTGCGGAATATTGCCCAGAGCAAGGAAGGAGGCGTGTCCGTCATTTCCTTATTGCTTTTTCTCTTGGCCATGTATTCTGTAAAAAAATGTTTAGGTAGGACTTTTTCCTGATAAGGCAAATCTGACCCTGAACGTCATCCCTGTACTGTTCAATGAAGCGCTCGCATAGCGACGGGGACTTGTCGCTGTCTGGGATGTTGTAGATGTCATCCTGACCAATGGGCTGTCGATATCCAATAATCGACAGTGGCGTGAGCCATTGAAAGAGTAACTGGGACGGGAAAGAGGCCGCGAACTCGGGGAAGACTTTCTGTAAAGTGATTTCAGAGTTTTCAGAATATTTTGACGGGGAGCATGCTTACGCTGTCAATTTCCTGGTCGGTGAAGAAGGTTAGGATCAGCTGTATTGAACAGATGAAGAAGATGACAACGTCTGCGATGGAGATTGGCGTGAGTACACCATGCTAAACAAGCACAATAGACGCTATGTTATTCAACTTAGCTGAAAAGTATGTTTTATGGAAAACCAAAGATCAGAGCAATGAGATCTACGGTTCTTACAAATATGTTCAAGGATGCATGGATGGCCGTTGTGATGTAGCAGATAACGGAAAGGAGCCAGTAGAGGAAGAGCGCTCCCGATGCATCCGAACCACGCCTCCTCACAATCAGTAGCAATGACGAGATCGTAGCGAGAATGATTCCTGAAAATCGTTATCGCATAGATAAGAAGTGTCAGCTCCATGTGCTAGTGTAAGAACAAGCACCCTACCGATCGGTTGCACCAGCCGCGACATTAACGACAGATTGAACACGCTCTCGCTCGCGAGGCATGTCGCTACCAAAGGAGTGAGCTGCAGCATGAACAGCAGGGCTCCGATCACCTGAAAACTGCACTATGTAGAGCAGGATTCCGATGACCTGAAAAGTGTACGACTGGTGCTATTCGTTTCTAGGGAAACCAATAACACCAGTCGTACACAAGTACCCGACTCAGAATAAGTTCTCTTTAGAAATTAGGCAAATTTTAATCGAGGCCCAAAGCGTTGACAATGAATCTATTAGGGAGAAACTCCCAAAATGAGGGTGACCGAAATACTTACACATCGCATCCCGATGGGAGACTTCCACGAGTGCGGCCATCGTCCGGTTGGCGTGAGGTGAATGGTGTGGAGTATCTGGAATGAATGTTCTCCATTGCGTTGTACTATTCTCTGCTTGTTCCACTATATTTTTATTGCTTCTTTGAATCCCGGCAACTCAATTAGAATGGGGTATTTGTCTGCTTCAATGAGGGATCTTTGTTTCTCTCCCCGTTCTCCCTTCAAGCCAGCCACAACACAACAACATTTGACCCCTATCGGTGGCAGGGAAGCAACGGACAAGACGGCCTCTTCTTTGTGTAATGCACGGAGGCATGAATCACCGCGAAAGGAGGACCGCGCGACCGACAACATTGGAAGACTCCAGCCATTAGGGAGGGGGGAAATCAAATCTGCGCTCTGGAGTTCCCCTTCTCCTTTTGTCATCATCTGTATTCCATTCACAACAACAGTTGTTAAGGAACAACAACTCCAGGCATGATTCGCAATCTATCCACGCGCCATCTCGTTTTGTCATCATCTGTATCTTTGCTCCCCGGCATGGTGATTGGTTTATGGAATAATTAAAGTCGATGAAATGATGTAAAATGAGTTTTTTTTTCATTTTTACACCCTTGCTTACAAAGGGTGCTCCAAGCAACAGGGCCAGCGGCGGGATGAGAAGCGACGCCGCTCGAGCACGCTCACTCATGAGAATTTCCACGAGGCTGGTCGCATTTCCTCCACCCGTTCCGTTGCCCTGCAAACATTACTCTAAACTTACGGTCCTTTCTATGGACAGACAGAATGTTTCTCTCTATAATTTTGGTGCTAAGGCACGAATTATTGAGAGCTTAAAGTTTCTCCAAGTTTCTCACCTCATTTCCCGGTAGCAGGATGAAGCTGTCCGACAGCATGCTCCCGCTACGGAGGGCAAGCCCGTGCGAGAACAGCTGTTCGACTTCACAGGATTCTCAATAGTATCGCTCCAGTTTATGATCTGTAGTGGTTAGCGCAATTATCAGTGCACTGGGCTGGGTAGCAGGAAAATGGAATTTGACAAGCGTCTGGAGTGTCACAACAAATTGGCAGGCGCTCAAACTACGTGGAATGATTAAAAGACGAGCGCGTTCGCTTCGGGCTCAGAGCACGGGGTTGGGGAGAGTGAGTCGAGGGGAGGAGGGGCGGCCGAGACATTGAGTGTTTCTGCGAGACGCCAGAGATGAACAGATGACCCCCTTTCTCTATATCTCTCGCAGCTGTTGTTTGTTTCGCCTTCTAGCGTCTTTCCCGGTGCATGTCTTGGCGATGCAGCTTTCGAATCGTTTCGAAACGTATGAACAATTTGCGTCCCATCTTCGATTTTGGAAAAGATTGAAAAATCTATCGCGCTTGACGGATGATTTCTTTTCAGATCGTGCCGTTGGGTGAACATGTTTTGCCAGCGGAAAAAACGTTCCGGGAAAAAACTCATCGCCCACATAAATTAATTTGCTGCTCATAAAGGTCCTTTTCTCCCGTTGAGGCTTTGATAAACCGGGCTTCGAGGGGACGCAGATACTCTTGTCAGAGGGCGATAAGCATACTCACCATGATCTCTGTCATCAACCGAGTGTTACTCATTGCAGAATGCAGCGAAAGTTCGAGCCGGCGCACTATCAAAATGTCATATTTTCTGCACGGAGTTTAGTGTTCTGGTTGAGTCTGTGTCCATGTTTGAACCAATCTTGTACAGCGCAACTTGGGGAAGTGAAATAAAGATGTGTGTGTGTGTGTTTGCTCTTCTAACCCTGCCGTTCTTGGCACGAAAACTTACGGAACGTAATCTCTTTTGCTCGAGCTACTGGAATGATCGTACATTTTTGCAAACGATCAGGTGTCAACTTCTTTACAACATATGTTCGATCAAACCAAACTCGTGTGTGCACTCCTGATCTGCCGATCGAGTGTTTGCGTGTATAAAAGGAAACAGCGACAACAGATGACTTGTGTTCTCTTTCGAACATGAGAATCCGTCTGCTCTTGTTCATCCTGCTCTGCTCATTGGCTTCCCTAACTTCGTCGGTCGATGCAATTGAACGCACTAGACAAAGGAGGAAAGATCACTCATCGGAGAACGATCCTTGGGAGTGAGTGGTCATCTTATTGCCCTTGACTCCATTTGTTCACGCCTTTTTATCTTGAAACACTCTGACTCTGCCGCGAGTTCACATTATGAAGTAATACTATGTCTTGGCACTGCATATATTATATTTCAAATCGGAAAGAGCAGAATTGATACATTTCCAGGAGGCTTCGTGAGCAACGAAAGAAGCTAACGAAGAATTCGAAGGCTACAACTCCGCAGAACTGCTGTTGACATTCGAAACTATTTCTCTTCGCTTTTCAAAAAAGATTAGATCAGCAACAAGATATTGATGAACATATGACCGATAAAGAATTATCAGCGCACCCAGCTTCCACGGCTTCGAAGCGTCCCTTCTCCGTGCCGCTGACTGCGCACAATATCACTACGCCTGCAATGTTTTCAAAATAACACGAGGCTTGCCACCCCGAGAGTTCCTGATAACACAAAATACGGGCTGCACGCTCTCTTGATTTTGCCCCGATTCATGTCAACATGTGTCAACAAATCGTGAAACGGGTAGCTAATGCGAAATATGCATGATTTCGCGCAACCCGTTGTTTCTGCCATAGAAAACATTATTATTGTGGTGGTGCAGATGCTCGTCCGAGTTTCGCACCTAGGAGCGAATCTCTTTCAACTGCCGATAAACCGGTGAAACAGTTAGAGAAACGAGAAACAATGGAGAAAGAACATTTGGAACCAAACGCTAAAAGGACTGGTTTTTGCACCACCACAATAATTTCTGTCATTGAAATTGCTCATAGGGGTTCCATACAACATGTTCACCTGTTACAATGAAAATATGACCAATGATTGGCAGGCCCGCTAGACACGTCGACTGCGTAATGAGGAAAACTGCGAGTGAAGAGATGGAGCAGACCTAGGAAACTTTTGTTGCTGTTTCAAACAAGCAGCCTGCAGAATCCCTGTGCTCATCAAAATTGCAAAGGAACACTAGGGGTTATATTAATCGAAAACAACTAATAGCGTACTCACGATAATGGCGAAAAGTGGAACGTTCATGCAGGCTGACATCTGGCGTCGTCGGGGTTAGAGTGCCAAGCGAAACGAGTGAAGGTGGAAAGGAAGACCGCACCTCTTCGATCAAACAGGCCCTTATCTTTATGTCTCTACGCGTCGCGCCATGTTCAGCATGCAAAATCATTCGCATCCGGTGCAAAATGTGAAAGTCAAAAGAACGGTTATAGAGTGGAGTGAAAAACGTTGCCAGTTGGAAGGTGTAAGTTTGCTGTACTGGTACTCCAGGGAAGCTTTTGTCGCACAAGATGGCACACGCACGTCTCTGCTAACAGAAAAATATGCGCAAACGCACAGAGATCGAAGGACATGGGAACTGCGGTGAGGAATGCGAATTTAGGAACATAGATCATAGCATCCTCGTGACCAGTCACGCGCTCTTTTCTTCGCCCTGCTCTCCGATCGAAGGAGAATGGCACGACTCCGTGGTAGTCTCTTCTGCATCGCGATACACTGGAGCCGGTGGCAAGAGGTCTCTCTTCCAATGAAGTCGACGTCTTCTCTTCTGCTTTATCACTCCTCCGCGAATCTCACAGACTATAATCGAGCCTGGAAAAACGCACAGTTATCTCTGGAAATTACAGTGAGGGACTTACAAATGGCAGCTACGACGAATCCGCAAATTGGAATAATCGTGTAGAGAATCGACCTCGTGACTGCGAAGATAGCGACGGAGGACACGAAACATGCCTGTTTAACAGATTGTAACACTGCCAGAAATGACAACTAACGAATACGGCGCAGATTGGAAGTAGGAGAGCGACGGGCATGGAAGATCGATTCGGGCGTCGCTGCAGAACAATCAGCACTGCAGTGCCCGACAACCTTCTTATCACTCGTGATTGTGTGTTGTGATGCATTAATATTGGGCATCCACAGCCAGTGGACTTCATTTTTCGACCGTCTCTATCGAATCGAGTTGTGAAACATTCTCCTTCAAGATTGTGATCTGTTGTTTTGAAACATCAAACTCAAGATATTGTTCAATGGTTAGTCATACATGGTGTGTGTCACCTTTTCTCATGGCACTCTGTGTTCTTTACGGTTGATGCCGCTTCAGCTCTGGCGATATAATCCATAAAGAACACAGAGTGGTAAGACTTGTCCGGTATTTTCCTGTCGTGCTCGAAATGTGTGAAACATGCCCAAAAACGTAAATACTCGCATCATTCTTCCTCATGTCTCCGGAGTTGCTTGCATGAGGACGCATAATGCTAAAACGATACTGTCCGTAAGAAAAAAGATTCGTATACGAAGTGTAGATAGCATTCATTGCGTGAGTGTACTGATAGACACGGTGTTGTTCTGAAGTTTTCTACTATTACGTGGTTCGTCATTTGCTTTTAGAGAAGGAGAAGGAAAACATGATTCGCACGCAAAGAGCTGGGGACATTAAGTCAACATTATCATCCAAAACTAGCATCGGTCCAACCGTTTACCGGCAACATGCTCTTTCTTTGATATTCGACCCGCAAAATAAAGCGTACCTGAAACGATACAGAGGTAGCGGTGAAAGCAGAAGTGGCTGGAGACACTGACGGCTGCTTTCGTACTATTATGGCGAAGGCTGCGCGGCGGTAGTCGGCTATGAATAACAGAACGACGAGGGGATCCACTGCGCGAAACATTGGTGGAAATTGTATTTTCACAAGGAGGAAGAGTTATGAAGATCGTGTATCAAGAATATGATAGCGCGAAGATTTGTTTTCAGTGTAATTATATACAAAATGGACGCGTACCGACGGGGTACAGCGAGCAGCTAAGACTGCTGTAGAACTTGGGCAGTACAAGCGGACTCCAGGGAAAGAAGCAGAGCATGAAGAGGAATCCGCCCGATGTGTAGATCAGTAGAGAGAGGGCGAGAGTCTGTATAAAATCGGTGAGGCATCTTTTCTAGCATACAACTGTAATTCATGCGAAAATCATTGATCGTCTGATGCAAGTATCTGATGAATGATTCTATCATCATTCATAAGATAGCTTTCCTGTTAGTTCTGGGACATTTTGTCGAACTACAACAGTGGCGCAAAACATTTCTGCGATGGTTATTGTTAGGAAGGCAGAAAACACCTTTTTGTGTTCATTCTGGAAATATTCAGAAAACTCGATACCTGAACGAGTAGAGCAATGAAGAGTTGATTTTGCAGTTTATTGGTTACCGAGCTCTTGGTTGTGGAACGTAGGGTCTGCACGATTCTGAACACAGTTATTGCTTCTACTGACCATAGGGGTACGTTTACCAAAAACGACACGCTAGAGAATTTAGCGTACCAGATTAAATTCACTGCATTACCGCAGACAGGCATCACTCTTTATCCCCTATTTTCTGGGATCACAAGCCCGTTAGTTTCCCTGTCTCACTTGATTCCGCAGTAGACGATGACTCCTAGAGTGACGGCCATAATGATCGTCATCACTGCTAGACACATTGTTCCGTAGAACTCGAACTCGCCGTTGTCGTTCCTCTGAAACAGTCCCGACTCTTCATCAATTAATGGACTTCAAAAGGACATGACAGTTCCAAGAGCGTCAATTTAAAATGTCTGACGTAAAGGTAATTCAGATTATTACTTGACAACGTGGAGGTAACGATATACGAAGTGATAGGCGAGGAGGAAGAAGGAGGTCGCGATCGTTCCCGCGTAGATTGCAATCCAACCGCGATGGCGGAGAGAACCACGGGCATAGAAGAGCATGACTCCTCGACGCGTTACTAACACCTGCATAGGGAGTGCTGCGGATCGCCGGTTATCAACGGGATTGAGGAAATTTGGAGGAATTTGGTCACGACGTCACATGCTTGTAGCAGTATACCGGTTCCAGGAACACGTGCATTGCTCCAAAGAGCGAATCACAAGCGATGAATGCAAGTAGGAGATACTTGTATCTAAAATGGAACGAATTAAGAGCCTTTAGCAGCGCTCGCTGAGCATTTGCAATAAATGTGAAGAGAAACGAAATTTCAAACCCTCCCAGTTCCTTGCGCGATTTTGAAGCAATGAGATAGATAACGAATGGGTTGAGGATTGCCGCAAATCCTATAGTCTCTCATGTAATACATTGCTACGGCAAACCTTACCAAGGCTGGCCTTCTCCATCAAAACGGCCCATTCTTCCCGAGCCATCTCCGACCGAGGGAACTGACGATACTGAAGATCACCGACTAACGGCGACAAAATCCGTCACTGTTTTCGCGTCCCGCGTTCTAGCAGATGCCAACCCTTTTTGCGATCTTCATCAACAACCAACGAAGAGTTTTCGTCGATTGTGGGAGTGTTCGGCAGTATGATTGTAAGCGTACATTTCACACGAAATCTGCCCCCGCAATGAGCACAACACACTGTGCTTATAGCAACAAGTCTACGTTGTATTTCTGCGAAATGGTAAATATAGTGACTAATTTTCATGTGTGAGATGCTATGTGCGCATTAAATTACATGGAATATAGGGCTTGCCCTCAAATCACAAATCAAATCGAATTAATGTAATAAATCGATTTGGAGAGATGTTTAGGATCGACAATGCGGTTATGTAGATTCACGCGCAATCTACATTACGGAGCGTACACACTGACAAAGTCTGCGATTTTCTCTCGCTTCCGTACCACCGGCACATACTTCCGTCCTATTTCGACATATACATAGTTCTGAATACGAAGATCTTGATATCCTTCCATATAAATGCCGTACCCCGTAACGGTATGCGATCATACTGCTCGCATGCCGCATAAGCAGAAATGAACCTTTACACCGATCAGAAAATACCATGGTCGAAACAGAAATCGTGTTGGAACTGTGATTCTGTTTTCCGATCGCAGAATCCAGCCCTCCAAGAGTCCTCATGTTGGAATTGCTATGAATCCTTCGAAAACTCATCGTCGAGGTGATTGTCAATCTGATTACCGTCGTGATAGTTCTGAAAGTACAAGGATTGGAAATTACAAATACTATCTTATTTTCTTGCAAGTTAGTTATCCATCAAACATTTAGAACAGGCACCCCGAGGGGTCGCATTCTCAACGGTCTGCGGAGGCTCGCAGCTGTGATTCAGTGGTAGTGTGCTGGTTCCAGGCGCGGAAGGTCTGCGGTTCGATCCCGTCATGGACCATGTGTTTTGCTCTTCTTATCCCGCCCACAAAAATGATTTCTCAAGGCTAGGACAACTCAATAGAGCAGATTTATTGATGGCATTGCCTCCAATTGTGAATAAACGGTATGTTTCTGCCCTTACACTACCCGCCAAAAGAATCCGGGCACTTTTTGAAGTCTTCATAACTTCTCGCTTTCTCGATGATTTCGAGACTGTTAAACAGCATGAGGTGGATCAACTCAAGGCCTACAAGCCTGACATTTGGAAAAAGTCCCAATAACACCTGTCTCTTATTGATAGATTTTATATACGGCCAGAAATAGGGAAGAAGAATAACTAAGAGACATAATATGTGACAAATAAGAGAGATAATACCTTCATTCCCGCCGAACAGTACAAATTTATAACCACACTCACTGACAATGAGATCTCAAAATTTGCATCAGATGAAATGTTATCGTCGGACCGCTCCGGTGGGCGCAGAGTTGTTCTAAATGTTGTCAACCAAAATTGTGTACCCATCCACTTTCGTCAGTTACTAAAAGAGCGCACCTGGAATGCGACTGATGAAGCGGTGAAGGCAGATGAGACCTGTGAAAGCTTCGGCCGCCTCCCAGTCAGAATTGCGATGGCAGCGCGGCGATATTCAGCGATGAAGAAGAGGATGACCAGGGGATCCACTGAGGAGGTAAATATTGTCGACGGAATTAGCCATACGGAATGAACGCTGGTCGCCATCCTCACTAACCGCAGTGAAATTGGTGCAATCTCAAACCTGGCACGCTGCACGACCCTTTTAGTTTTCGATGCGAGAACAACCGCTCACAATAGTCAAGTTGGTGCCGTTTTGTTTTATTTCTCACAACCCAGTGTGTGTTTACATCATTGTTACGACGTTTTATCAGTGCTTCGTCAACCCCATCTCTTGTTGTGATCAATCGACGTGCAACATACCCACTGGATACAGCGAGCAGTTGAGGCTGCAGTAGAACTTGGGCATCACGAGGGGACTATCGGGGAAGAAGCAAAGGACTAACAGGAAGCCGCCGGGCGTGTAGATTAGCAGCGAAGGAGCGAGCGTCTGATAAAACTGCGTTATTGTATTTTTAAACCAAAACGCCTTTTCTCTTTGAAATTTCAGCATTGTCACTTCCCTCCCCCGAAGCGCATAATCTAAGGTTACACGGTACCTTGGGATACGCAAACTATTGAAACTCGACAGTAACGGACCTGAACGAGAAGAGCAATGAATAGTTGATTTTGCAGCTTAGTTGTCAGCGAGCTCTTGACTGCAGAGCGAAGCGTCTGCACGATTCTGATGGATGAATCTGCCGTGGTTTTAACGAAGCAACCGGTAATTTTTCCGAATACTCAAGTAATATATGAGTCCGTCCGCGTAAGGATCGACCAGTGAGCGGCGCAGTGCCCAATTCGTTACCCGGGTGGGGTCACCTGTTGATCAGAGGTACTATGAGGAGGGACTAGTTGATCGCTGCCAAGATCGGCCGAATTTGATTATCAGGGCGGGAGGGCTATTCAGTCAAAAATGCGTGATATTTTGTTGCTTGGGACTCTTTTAGTCCATTCCTCAGAAGTTCATTTTCATCGATTTTGGACCATGATACCCCCATCATGGGTACGAAATTCGGTCAAAAATGATACCGATGGCTCAAAATTTGCATGTGTGGAATACGTTGGGTTAGTTGAGAAAAAAATTTTGCATTTCAAATTTCGCCCATAGAGACCCTTACCGGACAGTGAGGCTCGAAAAACGGCCAAAAATCGCATAAATTGATATAAAAATGCCTTCCGGCACCTTCACGTCATGGATACTAGGGGCGAAATTGAGGAATCCTTGGTGTCTTACATATTCACTACATCGCCAGTTGGGGAAATGAAGCGGGAATAGGCGGGAACGTTTTGCAAATTTTTTTTAGTTTCGACCGTATTCACATGCAGATTTGGCACAAATTGGGTACTATGGCACATTTTGAAGAGGGGCTATGGGCGAACAAAATGCGCTCAAAAAGTCCGAAATCGGGTGATCCGATAGCGAGATATGATCGAAAATGTCTAGAAATAGCAATTTGATGGGTCAGAGAAGGTCATTTTTGACTGAATAGCCCTCCCGCCCTGATAATCAAATTCGGCCGATCTTGGCAGCGATCAACTAATCCCTCCTCATAGTACCTCTGATCAACAGGTGACCCCACCCGGGCAACGAATTGGGCGCTGCGCCGCTCATCGGCGAATCTGGTCGATCCTTACGCGAACGGGCTCATATGAGCCCGTCCGCGTAAGGATTCGATATACTGGGTGGGATTCGGACCCATCATTTTGATTGTCAAGTGTCCCTCTTCAAAATGTACCATAACTGCCCATTAGGCAATTACCCCTATGAGAATTGGAACGGAAACTAAAATTTCATTGATATGTCTCTAACTTCTGGCCGTTTCAATTGCCCAACTCAATATTGATTTTTTATATTAGACATCATTAAGTTCTTA
>JACMIG010000478.1:0-31535 GCA_014805385.1 Levipalatum texanum
GGAGGGAGGGGAGGTGGGGGGAAGGTACGGATGGGAGGGGGGAGTGCCACGGGGCATCGAGTAGTCACGGGGGGAAAGGGGGAGGGGGGAGGGAGAGCATCCCCACGAGAACCACGGCCACATACACACGACGAGAGCCTCTGGAGGGGAGAAGTGAGTGACGGAGAGGAGGGAACAGGGGGGATCGGGGCAATGCAGCTGAGTCACGATGAGAACTCTCACAGGGCCAACCCTCCCACCACTCGTTTGAGGCACCCACCGAGAAACAAGCATCTGGGACATGTGGCCAAGGGAGGGAAGGTCGATTGATGGCAGAAGAAGCTGACGACGACGTCGCTCGCCAATTGGCATTGTCAGGAAGGCGTTCGGGATGGGGGAAAGTGCCTCCGAGCCAAGCCTGCAGTCGTCATTGCACCCTTCCATGCACTTAATTCGATTGTTGCATCAGGGCACTCGAGATGCCCGCAACGTGGCACATTCTGGATTGGCGACGTTGTGTGCTGGAGGGGGCGAGGCGGACCATGTCATTAGCCTCTCGTCCATTGGAAGGGCCGCCAAGAGTGATGCCCCCCTCATCGATTCCTACGTTTACCCTCACGGGGTTCAATTGCAACTCCACCTCCGGACAACACGGCCTCTTCCAAGCACTCTGACCACCTTCTCTTGCTATGACGTCGAAGAGTGTGAATAAGAAGGATGACATGGAGATACAACGCTTTGTAGTGTTCCAAGATCTTTGCCTTCTTGTGCACTATCCCGTACTCGTATCTGGCCTTATCAGGTTGCTGGCATGGGGGGATGGAGAGTGATGCAACTCCAAGTAAATGTATTTGGTGCTTTGAACAGGTGTCCGTAATTGGGTCGAGTGAGAGCGAGGGGCTCGTGGGAGATGCGACATGAAGGGGGAAGCCTCTGAGGAGAAGGGGTTGTAAATGAGGATAAACAGGCAACGCCCAAAGGTGAAAGATCGCGCAAATCTATGATGAAGAACATGGATGGTGACTGCAGAGAAATGAATACGGCTTCAAGAAACCACTTCCGGGTTTATGAGATCGGATTCTTATCAGCATAACAGTCATGGAAAATTGGTGTTTTGGCCTCACTTTCCGTTCGATGGGGTAACGCCACGATGATTCGCTGAGACTCTCAATGTCAAGAAAGATAAACACTGAGTGTATAGTGTGCACCCTGCTTACTTCTGATGCCTGGGTACTGCGAACTAGCCTATGCGATACAGATTCTTCCGAGCTATCTCAATTAGACTGATAAGATGATTAGCACTATGGCAAAATGCCAAGAGGCTAAGCGGTATACTAGAACACGTTAGCTTGTTATGTGTGCATTAGTCGCTCGAACTGACCAAACTGAAATTAATTTGACTGAACGAGAACAAAAGAGTAAGTAGAAAAGACTTGACTACGTTGAGCTCGTAGTTTTGTTTTAAGAGGGTCCTTTCGATTGTCAAAGCCTCAGATGAGTTCGAAGAGTTCGAGTTAGCTTTTCGAGGATTCATGTGCATGATGGAGCAAGCTGTTTTCCTTTTTTTCGATGTAATTGTCCAAGCAACTCTAGAAATAACAATCATTTCATCTCATCCTATGTATTTCCGTTTTCGCCTTGACGTATTCGTTCTCCTTCCCAGCCAATGGGCGGAGTCGAATTTGTATATGTCATGCAGAGACGCGCGAGCACGCGCGCCTCAACAACAGCAGGCGCGTATCACAAAAACTAACGATCTCGAAAGCACGATTGCTGCTGATTCTTAGATTTCCGTTATTTTCAGCTTATTATGATCAAATGCAAGTTGTCTACCGTGTTTCGGCAGAACCTTATTTCACCTGATGATAGTAGGCATTGAGGTGAAAGTTGCGCATTAAGGCCAGCGACTGCCGATAGTCGCCAGTTTCGCCCAGTGCCGGGAGGCATTCCCTCGGGGCCCATGGCCAACCAATTACAGGTCGGTTGTGTCGCCACTACTTCTACCACTATTCCTTGTAATTTCAGAATTTCATCGCAGATCGGATTCTCGCAGCAAGGCTTCTTGCAGGTGGGACCATGCGCAATGTGCGTGAACTAACGATATTTTCAGAACTGAACGGATATGCGCGGATGCATGCCGATATTGCAGAGACGACCCCACGCAGCCCCGTCGTGCCAGGTAATTGATGTTCGGAAAATGAGATAATAATCGTGTTCATCTATTTAACGAATTTTATCAATAAAGAGAATAACTGCTCTTATAATATGACAGAAGGAAACTAACTCGCTAACTGATAAGATAATGCGTTGTAGTCAAACATTGAAAGAAGTGGTTATTCGAACTTATTTAGGGACTTACATACCGACTTCCAAGCAGATACGCCTTGAAGATGTTGTGGAAATCGAAGAAGTTTACGTATGCGCCTTATCCAACGGAACCAAGTTGTTGCTCGCGGTGAATAATTCAATATTTTTCCGGAATCATTACCTTCTCGCCTTGACATTGGCGGAAAAGGATTGCGAGTCAGTGCAAACGACTCTATAACGCATGGAATGTGCGAGTGGTATTTTTCTGTTATCTTCCAAAAATAAATGTATTTCGCAAATCGATATTAAATAATAAATTGTTGTACCGGAGGGCCATGCCTCCTCCGCCGCTTTTCTCATTGACTGTAACGACAAAGAATTTGAGACATTCTCAAAAGTAACTTCTACGTGGCTCTCCACTATCGATGTATGCATTCTCCACAAGGGATCGCCGACGTTTACGTCAATTCGAATTCTGAGAAGAGGTAAAGAGCAGTGCCCACTACACTATAAATGCTTCAGATGGTTTCTTTAAAATTCTTGTCGTTGCGAACATAACAGACAACGTTGGAAATGGAGTAATGCTCACGGCTACTGTTCCAATCTCGCCATCTTTCTCATTCGTGGGACTGCCGACGCTTACGGTTCGTCACTGTTCCTTTCCAGCTTTCATGTGGTTCTCAAAATGAGCAATATTGATTGCAGAAAACGGGAAACAGAGTCGAACTGGATGCAATGATAAGACAAGATTGTAGCAATATTTACTACCTGGAATCGAGTGAGCAGGATATGGAATCAATCCAATCTCCATAATTTCAGCCGAAGGAAGAATCAACTGGGAGTTGTGCTGCGCTAACTTGGATGAAGATGGAAATCTTGTGGATACGGCGCATACCGCACTCATTGCAGGCGGTCTCCCAAACTTCGGTAATGATGCTGAAATTTAAATATTATACATCTTGTTTTCAGTGTGCGAATCCCCAGATGCAGTATGGATCTTACTGAGCAACGTTGATTCGCCAACTGGGGTGACCACCATTCGAGTGAACACGAACAACGGGGAGATTGAAACGCTCCCCCAGATTCAAGGAATGAATCCGGCTGCTAGAGCTTATGTGGTGCATACTTCACAACATGATAAATACAATAGGACCTTTTCAGTCGATTAACCATAGGTGGATCTCGGAAGGTGTTGATACGTTTTACTTCTACGCGCCGAAGAGGGAATTGGGAAAGTTCGATACCCGCACATACTCCGTGATCCCGATCCGCGCCTTCGATTTCGAAACAAGCGTTACACCGAAATATCAGATGGATGTATGCAATTTTATCCACGAAAGGAAAACCTCTTCCAATTCAGAGCGGTTGTTATCATGTAACCAAGCAGTCTATTCTGTTTTCCAAGGGCACGAGTATCTGCCCTGAAAGCTTCTGCCTAAAGAAGGCATACGTTCAGGTAAAAATTTTTAATGTTCTTGCTTGAATAATGTCCATTTCTCAAAGGCACCTACGCTCCGTGAGATTGCGCTTGCTCGCGTCTCCAGACTACTTCGTCCTGAGACACGGTAAATCGACATTCTACTACTTAAAAATTTTAATACACATTATACACTTAAGTAAGTTTATAGTAGTTTTCAGTACGCTTGCATCACGGATGAAGATATATTCATCGGCTGAACTAGTTCGACTCATACAGAACAATGACTAGTCATTTTATAATACGTTTGTTGACGAATGTTATCAACGTCAAATGTTGTCCAAGATATTTGGATAACCAATTCGAGGAAAAACGTTTCTCACAGTTCTCGAAATGCCTTCAGTCTAACTTTTCACAAACCGTTTTAAGCAATAATATCTCTGCTTGCTTTAACTAATGTCTTCACATAATCACTTCGTCTTTCACAGCCCTCTCTAGTTTGTACACAACAGCATTAGAAAGACAAGTTAGTAGTGGTTGATTTTCAAAGTCGATTCTCCAATCAGACGAGGGGATATTCACTTGCAAGTTCCGCTAGAACAAAATGACATCGATTGGAATGGCTTCGATTGTTAGTGTCAATTCATAGGCTCGTTGTTTATGTTGACATCATACAAGTCAGCTCGTCGAGCACTGTAATATACTTCTTCATCTTTTTCTGAGCCCCGAACCAAGTGTTACATAGGTACATACTTTCGACACTACGATTTCCACCCCGCCACTATGACAATTATGGTTTTCACTAAGAATACTCTACAGCTTGATTCAACGGAGTGCAGAGTCGGTACACTTCTCTGACACTTGGCTCGATCAACTGACACATCGATCTCGGTTATACGATTCAACTGTGCTCCTCTGCGTCAACGACAAGGATTTCGTTACCAAAGCACTTTCCATTCTGCGATCACTTCGGAGCTCCTTTCCGAGGTCTGTTTATTGCGCGGGTCTCAATTGATCGATCTATCCACGCGCCGGCGATTCGATTACAAGCGCTAACGACACTTGGAGGTTCTTTGATGTTCCGAATCAATGCGAATTATATCACTATATCAACCTTTGTCCCAGAGGCCTTCCCTGCTGTACTGGCATTTAAACACCGTCCCAACAGACAGAGCGCCTTGCACCTGTTTCTCCCCCTCTGTCCACATGTCTGATTCATAGGCTGCAGGTGGAGAAGAGGACAGTGCGAGACAGCTCTCACGGTCTTAGTATCACGGAAGAGAATGGAAGGTCTCAATCGGTTGCTGTGGTTTGGTTAAAGTAAAATATAGCATTTCAATATCCATTGATTGTCCGGCCAATCTCTATCATGCTACCTGTTCTTCGTTCGATGTGCTAATCTACCCATTTCTACGGTTGACGCGAAATTCCCTGCTATGCAAGAGATATTATAGAGCACTTGTTTCAATGTACCCGTTACCCTATCCACTGTGCTTTAGACAAGCCTTAATCGGAACTCCAGTCACTCTTGACCAATCAACCGGTGTGAATCTTGTCCCTGCGGGACCGTAATTGTGAGAAATCTCAGTGCTAACATTATCCGAACCCCCACTCTTTCCAATTTTGCACGTCTGTCACGTACCTGGTTTATCCACCACGAGTGCTCGTTTTAGGTAAACGTATGGAGCAAGAATTGCACAATCAAGAGCACGATTGGCCGCATTTTCCACCACCATGTTCGTTTTGCAGGGTTTTCGAAGTTTGTTTAATTTTATTGTGTGGAAAGCACCGCTATTTTTAGGAACATCAACGGATGGTGGGGGAAGAACTGAACAAATGTGTCACCGCTCTGGATGTGGCAAATGATAGTGACCAGGTATTAAATCGTTAATGTTGTTGGACGATTGCAAAGCTGGAGGAACTGTGATCTTAATATTACGCTTCAGCCAAACTCCCAGACGACTGATCGCAGGGGCATAAGCAGGGCAGTCTCCTCTTCGTTAGCTTAATTAAAAATGGCGTAGAGCCGAGGAAACTTGTTACAGGGAAAGCAGAGCGTCTCGCTACAAACAAAGGGGATGGATTATGGACGACCAGTCTCGATCCCGTAGCCGAAGCCCGAAGGTTAATTTATCTCACAATCAGCACATAACGATATAGTCTCCCTCTTAACGTTAAAATATACATTTGAATGAAATTATACCTTTACAGCGAACCGTTCGTGGAACTCCGTTGTTTCCAGTGTGTGATAACTGTGCTCGCATCCAGGTCAGCTGATAATTATTGATGAATTACAAAACGATTTTCAGGAATATACCTCTTTCTTGAATTATCACTATGAAGATTCTCTCACGCAGCTCAATGAAGTCCTGAAGAAGAATGAGCAGAACCAACGGCTGCGCGAAGAAAACGACGAATTGCTAAAGGAGTTGGGAGAACAATGTCGTGAGCATCGAAAGGTATGATTGACATACATAATTTACTAACATATGTTTTAGAAAAACAAGAAGTTTAAGAAGAAGTATCGGAACATTAAGCACGACTTGAAAGCGTTGAAGAATCAACAATGCGGAACGGAAAACATAATGGCAAGCAAACAACTACATACCTGATCCTTATCGTTTCTCTTCAGCATAAATCTGACAGTGGAGAGCGCCGGCAGAAACGCAGTGCCCATCGCCAGATAAGTATCTTTCACCTGCTCTTCAAGTTTTATCGAAACATTCTGCAGGAACCAACGAATGATTCATCCATTGTCGTGGAAGCGGTTTCCTTTCCTACCGAGTGCCGCGTTGGATTCTCGAAGGAAGGAAGCATGATCCGAGTCGTACATCATTTTAATCGGTAAAGAACTCCATCATATACAATTATAAATATTTTAGACGCAAAATATAGTGTACCTCTTCAGACCAATGTTCCAATGCTGCAGTGACTGTGAATGAAGAATCAACGCCTGAGATGTTTTTAGCCCTGAGTATAATCGCGAAAGAAGGGCGAATCCTGAAGCGATCGATACTGTTTGCAATTTCATCAAGAACTCACTTCTGGAACACCCATATGGGTATTCCCAAGATCTGATGAAATCTGGTAGCATCATTAACGGTAATATCATTAGAGATAGTGGTCCAATATCTCTGTAATATTTTCCTGCTATCGTTATGGTGAGCGGTATCACATAAATGTTGGAAACCTTGAACAGATAAACGACCAAATATTCGAAAACTTTGAAGATGTTTTAGATATAATGTTTGTGCAGAACCCATTCTGTGGACGGAACAAGGAAAGAAACCTGCACAAGCCCACTGTAAGCTGGAATATTCAATGGGGTGAAATATGCGTTAGCGATAACATACTCCGTCGTAAGTAACTGCAATAATTGTAAAATTAGCTATCGATGTAAATAAATATTGACCATCCTACCTGCGATTTGAATTCGGTGCCAAGCGGATTGTGCGTTGGAAGATGCTGGTAGAAATTCTGGTGTCCTAAAAATAAGAGATATTTGGTTACTCCCTTCTCCACGGAATTCTACCGCCATTCTTGATCCACTGGACATAGGCAGGCGGAGGAACGGCAACATTATTGCCCTCACACCATCGAGCCCAGAACTCCACGTTGAGGTAGTCTCGGTAGAATCGGCTGGTCTGTGCGACGTTGAGCAGGCACTCGTGCGTAAGCTGAAAATCAGTTTGACCATTAGAAAGGATCATGATTAATACCTGCAAGAGGACGTTATCCAGCAGTTTGAGCGGGAGATCTCCAAGGGGAAAGAAGGCGTTCTTGGAGGACTTGGCTCGAGTCATCATTCTGCGGCGATAGTCGAGGCTAGTGAAGCATGATTGCTGAAACGGAGCATCTCGCTTTGCAATATTCGCACGAACCGGCGAAATTCGGAGGATAGTCCAAATTAATTCGGTTAACACGCTGATATTATCGGCGGATCAAACGCGTCTAAATTCCGTCCCCTCTCCATTGAAAATAAAGTTCTCTCATCGTTTGACAGCATTTCGCGAATAACATTTCGCGCCTAAGTGCGAACTGAGGACGAGTTTGGCTCGCGCATAATAGCTCAGTGCGAATGGCGCCGTTGCTCACAATCAGTTTCACCCAGCGCATTCTCTGGATGGTATTTTCCGCTACAACAGCAAAAGTCTTAATTCAAACCGCCAAATGCCGCACTAAGCATGCATGAAGGATTACAACAATTGAAGAAATATGTAAACAACGGAGCCTCGAGCACAAAAAATATGGCAACACAGCCTTCTCCCCTTTTACGTCTCTCTCCTTTCGTTTGACCCCCTCAAAACTGTTTATAATCAACCTTCCCTTGGCTTATGGATCAAAATGTAGTCAAATAATATGAAATAATTTATAATATCACGAAATAATAGTTTAAACGAAAGAATGAAAATGATGGTTCGAAAGCGCTCGCGTTGCACTCCTCCTCATACTGCATAGTGCCGTAATTCACAACGAAAGCGTACTCGATAAATCAAATGCCCGTCCACACAGAGAATATGCCGTCAATATAATCCTTGTTGACTTTTCTTTCACCTTTCACTAGGAATGTTCCTCGAAAACACTATGTGAATAGTTGGTGATTTTATGGTGTTGGCCGAGGGACAACTCGAGTTGTTTGCCGCTGTCGTCCCAATTCGCTGAAAGCCTCAAAATGGCGTCTCTCTGGCATTCCACGACCTCCCTCGGGAGGGTCGGGAGTGAGTGCCTCATCTCAAATGCTCATCGTGGCCCTTCATCCTCCGCCCTTCTCAAACACGCGCCATTGGCGGCACTCGCAACTCCCGTTTACTCGGCCCTCGAAGCATTAGAGACGCCGCCCAAGGATGATGCTTATCTCGCCGTCGTTTGTCTTGGGAGGAAGGGAGCTCAGTCTGCCATCCTCCTCCCCCACTTTCCCTTTCTATCCCTGTGATCCGGGACCGTTTTGGCAGCTTCCGCTTCGACTGTCCGTATGAATTGTTTGGCATCGTGACAGCTGGAGGCTTTTCGCTTCACGACTTTCCTTTGGGGAGCGATTCCAATCAAGACAATGGTTCCCCTGTGGGTGGAGTGGCAGGTGCGCGCCTCTCGATCGATCTGCCTTGGCCCAGTCTAATCGGGTGGCAGAGGCCGGGGGCGCCCCCTCATCAGCCCCCTCCTCCCCTCCCTCCCTCCCCCCGTCACTCACCCCCATTCCCGGCCTGTCTCCCCCTCACCTGTCTATGAATATCCGAGAAGACGCGTCCTCGGGGGATGGCCCTTGTCCACTCATTTCGCCCCTTCTCCCCTCCCTCTGTCCACTCCCCTCACACTTCTTACTCATTCACTGCACGATTCGCACGTGTTCCATTTCATGGCGCTTCTCGCTGTGTAAGCAGCTGAGTGGCGAGAAAGGTGAAGAATAGAAGGGGGAAGTGGGCGGTGGAGTGGAGTTGCCTCACGATTGGACTACTTGTATTATTGGCCTCTCTCGATCTGCTTGTTATCAGCTGCTTTCTTTGGGATGTTGCAGTGGGCGATGGATCAAGGCGCTACCTCGTTTGCATACAAATGCATCGGGGGCGCTTGATCCTTCTCTCCAAAGCGCATCCATCCCTCATTTAGACATCCTCTCGGTGCTGTAAAATATGGAGGGAGGGAGGAGGGAAACGAATCACTCCCCGCCCTCGCATCCAATCTGTTCTGCCCCCCTCAATTCTTCGCATTCGTCCTCATCCTCTGGTTGTGCTCGTTTTGCCACGTTTTTCACGTCGACCGGGTAGTCGGAGGGAGAAGCACCGGCGGGCGAAGATGATTGATCGGAGAGGGAGAGAAGGCTTTGGTTATGCGTGTCCATCCCCAGAGTCGTCCCTTGTTGATCGGTGGCAGGCGGGAAGTTAATGAGTGTGGGAGTCACCTGAATGCTCCCGGTGGCCGGTCCCTCCATGCTGTTATAACAAAGAGAGCCTCCCCCTCCGCCCGCTGTTTGTGATCATCCCCCTCTCTGAATCCGCTCGTATCAATGTGCTTATGTGTCAGTGTCCACTCTCCGTTCCCCCTCCTGGGGCTCCGTTCCCTCCGTCGCTTCAGTCGTTCGATCGATGGTTGCCGACCTCGTCCTCCTTGGGATGGTAATGGGCCAATCGAACTTACCTCGTTGCCCTCCCGCCCCTCCTCCAATTCACGCTTCCTCTCAATCCGAGATTGCCGCGAGGTCGTTGGTTGTTCGTGGATGGAGGGGATTTGCAGGGGGCGATGAGCAGGAGAGGGACGTGAAGCCGCCGCCCCTTCCCCTCCTCCACCACCTATGCGAGCGGCTGACGAAAGTCTCGACGATGACAACGCCCACGTCCAACAGCTTAAGAAGGTCCCATTTTACACTCCCATTACAAATTGAGTAGCTGAGTCACTACTCCTCCTTCAATCAATGTCTGTCATGTGTAGTGAGGTGACATGGTGAGTATTTCAGCTGTTCCTGGAGTGCGATGTGAGGGGCGGCGGGTGGCTGGACTCCGCAGGCCTCGACGCCCTCTGCGATAAGCTCAACCTCGCCGACTTCTCGGAGGAAATCATCTCCCGCACCCTCAACGGTTCCACCACCGTCGACTTCCAGGTAATGAGCGGCTTCCCCTCGTGCTTTTCAACAATCATTTCTCTCACCACAGAAGGATAAAACAACCCGACAATTTATCCGTCTCCTCGAATGAGACTCCCCACTCCAGTATGCCTTTCAAATGGCTCGGGGCTCTTTTTCCGTGTAGTTCTTGCGGGGCGGCGAAGTTGTCTCTTCTAGTGGGGAGGCAGCCAGTTTCACTCTCTGGGGAGGGTATCCGATATCAATCGTCGGCCCCTGCCACGAGAGGGTCCAGATTCATCCCGGATGCATAGTCTGACCACACGGACTCACACCCCAGGGATCACGGAAAGTAGGTACATCCAGTATGTATGAAGTGCAATGAGGAACGAGAAAACGAATTTGAGGGACGGAGAAGTTTCCAGCTGATGCTTCAGCAAACACGGAACATTCGCTCTCTGGGGATAAACTGTGATCAGAGAGACAAGCACAAAACGCTGAACAAGTTGTGATTGTTGCAGAACTTCAAGGAACGATTCGTGGCCCTTTTGCCGGAGATCATCGACGTCTCGTCCGGGAGCGTCGATCCGTTGATATCGAGGGCAATCCAGACAGCACGCAGACTCGGCTACGGCGATGGACAAAGGTCAACCCTCTCCAGATCGCTCCCCTCAAATAGCACTGTAACGATGCGCCCGGATACGATCCACGGGCGTCGGGTAACCCATTCTATCGGTAGTCCCATAAAGAACCCCCATTGACTGTAGGGAGGAATGCCAACGAGGGTGTCACAGGATACGGGGAGATAGATATTGCATCTCTCCCCGTACGGGGAACGTCCTCTAATGGGACGAAGAAGGTCTTCACCCCCTCAAAGGGGTTCAGCTGTCTCGTCTTACCTCTGCACGCATTCCATTCGCAGTTGTTTGTCCCTTGACCTTCCCGCCGTCTCATCCCCTGTATTTGACGGTGTGTCCTCCCTCGAAGGAGGAGACTCTCCTTTAATCCTATTTGGCCCGTTTCTCAGTCGCTGCTCCCTCCATGCGCACCTGCAGAAGGGGAGAAAGATGGGTGGAATTTACCAGATTATGAGAGGCGCTTGAAGCAATCGAAGGAGATTAACTGCCCCCCTCCGACTCATTCTCCTCGCGCGCTTTTCCACTGCACTTTGTTGTTCGCAGGGAGTGAGAGGCAATGAATCGAGGGAAAGCAACGGTAAAAAGCCATTCGATACCGTACAACGACGTCAACGGGGACGAAATGGGCAGGGAATTGTGCCCCATACGCATTCCAATCCTGTCATTCAAACCACAGCAACAAGAATCACGTATTCCATTTGGTAAATTTCATGCCAATCCCCCGAGGGAGCTCGCTTTCACGAGTGGGCGAAGGCTTCTACACTGAGTGCTTCCACTCCGCACTCCATATCGCGAGGGGTTCTGAAAAAGAGAAGGAGTGTCTTCTCGGTTGACGTCTTTCTACGAAGCAGCTCCCTTTTGTTCACGGGCGAAACCGATCGGTGTCTGCTCCAATGAATACCTTCAGAGGAGCTCCCTCTGGGGCCAAGTCTGACCTTTCTAAGATTCCGACTCCACCTTTACGAGATTAACATTTGCAGGCTCACTCGTTACGAGGCCCGAGTGGTGTGCGAGAAGACGGAGGAATTGGCGGAACTCTCGCAAGTCGAGATCAATTCCCTCTACGAACGAGCCGACGCCAATCGGTCGGGCCGCGTCTCCGTCCAGCAATTCCTCAACCAGTACAGGCCAGTCTCCCCCCAATCAACGGCCGCAACATGGCCATTGCCTCCATGAAACACGCTCTCGGTCCCATTGAGTCATGCAATTTTGGCCCTCCCCCTTCCTAAACACAACCCCTACACAGGATAGAATACATTCCATTCAATTCCGTCGGGGTCAAAGAATCGTGAAATTACGGGACGGTTGTTCAACAGCAATTTTCAGATTGCAAAAAAGGCTGTCGGCGGAAGTGCATTTCATCGCGGATTCCTACGTCGCCACATTGAACTTGTTTGATTCTCTGGATCCTGCACAAACCGGGTGAGCACAGATCTCCACTCACTTTGATTACATTCTGTTTCTTGCAGCAAAATCGACTCTCAAGATCTCCTCGAGTACTGGAATAAAGCGGGGATTCGGATAGACGAGGGAATCACCGTGCTGCAGGTGGGAAGAGAACTCAAACTCGTGGAATCGAGGGGATTAAGTAGAGGATCTCTCTCGGATTAGATGAGAGTGGTTCTGCAATCAGTCTAAACAGGGAGCTGTCGTCAGTCATTTCAATTTATCCTACTGGCTTGGGGATCTACGAGGTACGTACTCCGGAGCGTCCAGAAAGCGTGTCGAGTCGTCTGTGATAAAGGAGTCGCTGCCCCTTCAACAACTGGTGTCATTCCCGAGGGGTGCGGAAGTGGCGGGGGCTGCTTTAGAGCTCAAGCGATATCATTTACGATCCTCGAAGAAGGGCCCCCGCTGGAGACTGACGCAAGAAAGGATACTTGGATCGTGATTCCTCGCATCTCGAGGAGTATTTGCATACAGCTATCTTCCGTTCCTTGCGGGGAGGGAGCTGGGGATCACGAGGAACACCCTGATCACCACCATGTTTTGATGAATAGAAAACGTTTGGATGTGAGTGATGGGAGGTGATAATGGGTGGATGTGCGGGGGGACAATCTCGGGGGGCCGGATCTCTTCTCTCGCCTCCTCGGGGGATGCTTTTTGGCCCGATGAAATGAGTGATGGCACCTCACACTCTCCCTCCCCGTGCACTTGATCAATCGGTGGGAGGAGGAAGGGACTCCGATCACTGACTCCAAAGGACGACCCGTTTAACTGCCTTCTCCCCTGAGTGCCCCGTTAGCATCGGCCTGCACTTCCCTCTAGTCTCCCTCTCCATGGACACCCAACTCAGGTTGTGTGAGGTGAGCTCCGCTTTCAATAGAATGCATTCACTTTCTTGTCTGTTGCGACCGCCTCATTGTAATCCGCCATAAAGTCCCCCTCGTTCTATTGCCACCTGTAAAGAGGGTTACGCTGTTTATGAGGGGGTCTCTGATATCTCTTGTTGTGTGGGGATCGAGTGACTGGGGGACTCGACTCCGTGTGTCATCCATCCGCCGAGGCGGCATCAAAGCTGATTTGGGGGCTGAACACTCATCCATAGCTAGAGGGGTGATTCAGACAAGAGGTAAAAATGGTTAAAAGAGATAAGAAAGTCCTTTTCAGCAATGCGGTCAACCAGTCTCGGGGATGGTGAACGCCATCTATCTATCGGCCTTCCTGGAGAGGGAACTGTCTCTGAGTGCCTCTGAAGCTCCCGTCGCCGTCAAGACTGCCATCGTCGCCCTCCACTGCTGCATCGATAATCTAAGGTAAGGCCATTTCCCCTTTGGCGTTGTCTCAAATGATTGCCTCTACCTTTACTCGCCTCTCGCTATGGTCAAAACAATCTGTTTCCCCGTGACAAGGTGCGAAGTGACAAGACCCGTTCGCATCGAAAACAATGAACGATGACGGATGGGATCCCTTCCTCCAGATGACATCCTCCTACGCTATTCATGTCTGGTAGCACTAGATGGGACTCGGGCAGCCGGGACCCGCAGAAGTCTACAAATGAGAGTACATAAACGAAATAAGGGACACAACTCACAACACGTTTGTTATGCTGACGATAAGGCCACGCGAGCACAGAGTCAAGTGTGCAATGGCACTCTTCCGCCACAATTTGTAACGGCCCGTTGTATATCGCCACAATCCAGGAACCACTTGCAGTCCCAATTTCGTCAATAGATTTAAAGTTGTTCATTCCGTTTTTCGAAGAGTTGCTGAAATAGTTGCTCAAATATGCCTTTTGATGTTCCAGAAACATGTTTGCCACATGGACAGGCCGACACGAAGTTTGATCATCTCCAATGGATTGTTCAAGTTCGAGGCCACTCTTTTCAAATTTATTTAAATGGAAATTGCTATTTTAAACGTGTACTGTTCAGGTGCAACGTGAAGGAGTTGGAGGAGCGGGCTGAGCACTCCCACAAGCAGCTCCAGTTGGCCAATCAGCGGAGGACCATGCTGATCGAGGAACTCGAACACAACCAAATGGCCATCGAGCAGAGTTACGAGGAGAGGATACGGTACGAAAAGGATGGAATTAGTCCATGAACTCGTTCTTCAGGGAGTCCGAAGAGAAGTTCCGCGGAAAGATCGTGCAGATGGAGGACAAGTTCCGGACAGAGAAGAGGGAGATTCAGGATGACCTCGAGATCGTATGATTATCATGGGATCACGACGATGAAATTATCTTTAGATCGAGGAGGAACTCTCTCGGGTGAGGCAGGCGGAGACGTCGGCGAGAAACAAGATCGTCCTGCTGGAGAGGCAGTGCAACAGACTCAACGACGAATCCAGGGAAAACGCCGAGAACATCGGGCAGCTCGAACAGCTCAACAGGTCGACACTCCATCGAGTGTTTCTACTGCTACTCTTTAGGCAACTGCGATCGGAGCTGAACAAGTCCGTGCAGGCGCGGCCGATGAGTGACACAGACCCCAGCAGTGTCCTCCTATGGAAGCAGAAGGTCGAACTACTCGTCAACCACAACAAGGTTGCCATATTCTCCAGAACCTTCCTCTATTATGCCACGCTCAGCGACTCCGCGAGAAGATCCAGGAACTGTCAGCGGCGGGGGCGAAGCGAAGAAGAACCGACGCCCAGCCCCTCTCGCTTTCCTCCTCGTGGACTCCTGCATTCAAGAGCCAGGTATAACTGCACACAATTGTGCACTTAGAAGGCCCATTGAATATGATCTTCATGGGCACTTGATTATGGTAATGCGACTCTCTATCGTCATCCCACGATCTCTTGCCTTTTCCTGGTTGCTCATGACGAAATGTCCCTGCAGGTTGCGATGATTCGAAAGCGCCGTTTGGGACGAGACACTCTCTCCGAAATGGACTCCGAGCCTGAGGGAATCTTCTTCCGCGTTCGACGACGAAGACTTCTGAAGAAGAAGGACCGAAAGGCGAGATACGACCAGCTCATGCAAAAAGTCGCCCCTTCCGCTTCAATCATGTCGAGTAAGTCCATTACGAACTCTCGACCAATATGGCAAATTGAAGGCGACTCGGAGCCTCCTCCCACTGCAATCAAGCGCAGCTTTTTATCGAATGGTGCCCAGCACAGTTCCTCCATTAGCAGACAGCACTCAACATCACCCATGCAGGTTAAAGGAGGGGTTCGGGGACCTTCCGAGTCTCATAAGTGAACATGTTCAGGTGGTAGAGCTTGAAAAACCCTATCGAATGGTATAGGACACTAAGAATTTGGATCTTTCTATGGTGAGGTACAGCGTTCAGAAAGGCTCCCCTGAGAAACAGGGACGGCGCGAAATTCAAATTTGGCACCTGCTACAATATTGGCAGCTTGCCAAATCATCAAATCACGCACCTTGTGCACTATGAGTTGTGTCACTGTTATCTGTCAGTGATTAATTAGTGAATATGTTCTGTTGGCAAGTTGCCAAATTTCGACACCGAATGTCCCCAAACCCCTCCTTTAATAAATCATTTTCATTAATGTTTCACATCGCTTGATTCAGGCTCCGGTCGGATTCTCGGTTTTCATCGCTCATGCTGTGGAAGAAGAAAAGAAGCGATGGCAGGAGGAAATGAAGAGGGAGGAGACGAGACTCCAGGCGGCCGCTGCCGTGTCACTCGCGGAGGCTGTGAAGGAGAAGGAACGAGTCCTCAAGGAGCAATTCGACCGCGAGAGGGGAATGTTCGAGAACCGCCTCGTAGAAGAACGGAATGTGATGGAGAGGGCATTCGCAGAGGAGAAGATGAAGCTAATGAGCCGGCTACAGGTGAAACAAACCTTCATACATATCTATCGCTGCTCTTTTAGGAAGACTTCGACCAGGAGATCAAGAGACTCGTTCGTCCCGAGAAATCATCGGCCACTGTCGAACACTACAAGAGGCAGATAAAGGTATCGGCTAACGCGTGGAGGGAGACAAAGAGATATCGCAGATGCTGGAGTCTTCCCTGGAGGGTCAACGGAATGGGTACGAGAGGCGGTTGGTGGAGATGAAAGACAGGCACTCCACGGCCATGAGGAGTCTTCGAGAACAACAGAACGCCAACGGCAATTCCATTCCCATCGACCACCGGAACTCCGCCAGCTTCATGTCCCTCGTCGAGAAGTATAGGTTAGTGGAGAGGGAGTCAAACTCATCACCGAATCTCTTCAGGCGCAATGAGACCGCGCCCTCCTCGTCTATGTCCACCTCCCTGAACATGGAGAAGCGACCGCCCTCCGCAGCCAATCTTTCGCCCTTCCAACGGGTAATACTGAAAACTTTGCAGCTTACTGTGTCGTTCCCGCATTTTCAAATCCGCTGTCTAAGCTCAGTGAATGCGACCCTAATGTCTCTGTTTTAGTCTCTCTCCTCGGTGAGTCCCCGATGTGAGAAGTGCGAGATGATGGATGCCCGCCTACGGGAACTCTTCCACATTCTCGTAGGCGATTCGACCAGCGCCGAGAGCGGCATCGAGGACCTCGGCAGCAGCACCGGCAGCCACATCGATGTACCCTTTCCTACTTGTATCCATCACTACTCCTCCCTCCAGGACAAACTCCTCCTGAAGAAAGAGCTGCGGAAGTTCAAGGGACGATTCGAAGCAGCGAAAGAACGTGTGACTGAGCTGCGCGTGGCCCTCTCCTCGTACTCGCCCAATGCCTCCGCCCGATACAAGTCCACCCTCGGAGGCAGCGAAGGATCCACGGAGTGGAAGAAGTGAGCACGGCTTCCATTGGCGGTTTGAAGAGAAGAATTTCAGGCCTCCGATGAAATGGTCTGAGCTTGCGCGAACGGTGGAGAGGCTGGAGAGCGAGAAGGCCATTCTCGAGTCTCGCCTCGCCGAGTCCCAGATGCTGATAAAGAACCTCGTGGAGCAATACAAGAAGCAACTGGAATACTACTCATCCGCCCGCTCGGCCTCCAGCCAGTCCCTCCCTCCTCCCAACTTCAGCATCGACGACGCCCTCCGACCACGAGAACCCAATAGTGCTAGATAGAAATACCCCTTCATTGGTACCCTAGTTCTTGTTTACCCACGCTCCCTTTCAGATTACGGATTAGACAAATCGAGCTCAAAATATTTTACCCCGTTTTCAGTTTTGTTCCTCATCACTTGGTGACGTTGCATTCGAAGAGTTTTACACATTCACGACGATTCTAGTCACTCGCGTTCTAGTCAATCTTACCATTTCTGTACATCTACGCTGAATCCATCACGAATTGCGCCTTTCTCATCGATACATGTCAGTCTCGGCAATTGGTTCTTTTTTCCTTGTCATGGTTTGTGATCCTCGGTTCATTCGCGGCTACATTAGAGATTGCTGCACGCATTTTCTTCCATGTCGTTCACTTGATCAGTGATGGGTATACCTTGAACTTTCCGCCCTCTACCGTACCTGAGGACGGTTTTACTTTTGTTTGCCTCACCTCCTTATCATTCGTATCGTCGATTTCATTTGTCATTCTTTCCCTTTCTGCCTCGCACGAAAACGACCATTGCATTTTCATAAAAACTGACATTGGATAAAAGTTCGCATTGAAGTATGAGGCTCTACCATAGACAGGCTAAGGATTGGGGGTAGTCGCAAGAGAAGTGTGGTATGCAAGACAGATTTACAGCGATCAGATGGGGCGGTTAGTGATAACGACTCACAGAGACGATAGAACTTTGAGACTGTACAGAGTGGCACGGTCGACACGGGATAAGGTGGGCACGATACAGTATGCACTCATGCAATTCCGCCTAGACGTGAACGGGGGCGTGTTTGAGGTCAACGGAATTCTTCCTGGACTCCACGAGGCGGTGGTATGTTGAGTCGATGACTGTAATTCAATTTATAATGGCTGGGAAATGATGCTCTTTCAAAAACGATGATCAGACTGACTAGCGATATGAAAAGACAGTAGTCCTTACTTCTTTGCTGCTCGGCATCCATGGGTCGACGGAGGGAGTGGGCACAGCGACGACGACGGAGGAGAGGGGCCATCATGTAGTGAATAGCCGCCAGGGCGCAGCACTCAACCAACCCCCTCAAATCCCCCCTCACGGGGACTCACGACAGCGAAGACCCAGAGTGCGCACGACTCGATCCTCTTGGTGGCAGACTTGACCTTGACATTCTCCATCTGAGAGATCATCGGCTCAATCTCCACAATGAGCTCCTTCATCCTCTTCTCCTTCGGGCGCATCTTCTCGACCAGCTCATACTAAAGGGGGATCTTGGGCTTTCGAAGTGTGCCAGAGTACCTTGATGCCAGAGGACTGGACCGAGACGAGCTTGTACGGTTCCTTGTTTTCGGCAGGGCGCGACGCCTTTCCAGCGTATTTCTGACGAAGAACTAAACAACGCCCTCTCACCCACTGTAGATGGATTTGCGTACGGAAATACATGTCGTCCTTGATCTCCTCCTCCGTCTCCACATCATCATCATCATCGTCGTCGTCGTCTCCTTCATAAGAATCCTGTACTTCCGCAGAATCCTTTTCAAAGACACCCTTCTGCAACACTCATTTTAGCTGCATTAAAATATTCTTTACCTTCGGAAGCGGGATTCCGTGTTTGATCAGGTAGTCGCGATATTCATTCTCCACGTCTTCCTGGGTGACCTCTTCTTCATAGAAAGGACGCTTCTTCTCCTTGACGGGTGCAATCTCTTTTTCACTCTCATCAGTGAAATCATCTCCGTCGATGTCACCAAGTTTCTTCATGTACGTATTGTACTCCTTCTCCAGTTGGTCCTCCGTCACTTCCTCCTTCAGAATGCTCGGGAGGGTCTTCTTCACCGCTTTCTTGACTGGGGCTTCCTCTTCGCTGGACTCATCAGAGGAGGCGAGGAAGGCGATGAGGTCGTCATCCTCTGCCTGGGGTTCGAGTGGCACGGCTGAGTCAACGCGCTTCGGCTGCAGTCCAGTTGGAAATGGAACACGGTCGAAGGACTCACGAATGTCGCCTTGATGACGTCGTCGAAGTTGTTGAAGTGGAGGCGGATCTCCTCCTTGGTCATCTGTTTCACACTCAGATCCATGTCGTCGATGGAGGGGAAGTCGTCGGGGACTCGCTCCTCTTCTTCTTTCTTCGTGTCCTCCCCGATATCGGCGAAGATGGACTCTTCCTCCGACTCATCACGGTTCTAATGAGAATAACATTTTAGGGAAACAGATCTTTCGCATGCCACTCTGTCGTCATTCGATGTGACGTCGTCGAAGTTGCGCAGCTTGAGGATCTTCGAGCCCCAGTTGTTGATCTTGTCCATTTCCTCCATCTTTAAAATGGGTCAGAATTTTCAAGTCACTCTTGAACTGACGTCAAATTCGAGATCCAGGTTGGATTCGAGGTCTGGGTAGGCATCTGCCATGTAGTCATTGTACTCCTTGCAGCCCTTGCGGAATCTGCGGAATGAAAAGGGTGGAGGTGGAGGAGAGGGCCTACACGTAGGGTATTTGGTTACAGCTCTTGCATACGGCATCGGTGGTCGCGAGGCATGGGCGCACTTGGACTTCCCCGAAGGAGCAGACACTGCACAGTTTGCAGGCCCAGACATCGAGGGGCTGCGAACTGCCGTGGAAGGCCCTTTTCGAGTGCTCCGAATAGTAGCCCTGGAAACATTCCATTCCCAATACTGTAACTTCCGCTTGTCATTATCGCTATTTCCCAACTGCTGATCATCGAATCGATCGGGGGGTAAAAACGAGTGATAAGGAAGGTGAGTGGAAGGGTCATCTGACTGCTCCTTCACACAAACACCTCGGCTCATCGAAATCATAACAAGACCCCTTACAGCATCACAGCTGAGACGGACGATTTTGGGGTCGTCGGTCTTCTTCTTCAGGGCAAGCTGATCTTGATGCTCAGTGTATTCGAGGTACTTGGCCTCCTGAAAGCGTTTCTCTGACTCAACATGCCCTTGACTCACGATGGTCTTGTATTCCTCGGGCGCGAGTTGAGGAGAGGAGAGGACGAAGGCGAGGGCGCCCTGAAGAAAGAGGATTACGGTAGTGGAGGAAAGGACTGACGTGAAGTAAAAGGAGTCCGATGGCGGCTTCCTTCATGGCGGCGTCGGGGGAGACTGAGGGGGGCTTATCAGTGGAGTCTCTCCCTGCCCCGTACTCCCCCTTTTATTGACACCGAGAATCGCCCCCTCCACTCCCCACCTCACACAGATACCCACACATTTTATAATATGGATCGAATAGTTCAAATATAGTAGAAAGATCAATTCGAAGAGATAGTCGTGGAGAGACTGATCGATGGTTATGACATCGACGCGGCGAAACGGCGAATCGCTGCTTCGATCCGGAATGGCCGTTGATTCTCAGTGTCGGCGATTGTTCGTCTGCTCACAACAAAATAGTGAATTGCATCGGTTTATCGAGGTGTGGCAACAGCGGAAGGAAGCATACCGGGAGGATGAAAACTTTCCACAGGCAAGTATTCTAGACTAGAAAGGCATGTTCAGCAAAGTGAAGCAATTGCGAGTTGGAAAGGAGAATGCATAGTGAAGGGCTTTCGCTGAATGCATCTCGTACTCAGTCTTTGGATGAAGGGGAACAATACCTCGACCTGCGTGGGGCCAACTGAAATCATGCATAGAACCGGAGTCCAACAACGTAAGCAAAGGATCCTGGGAGACAGATTGGAATGACGTTTGTCATAGTGATTGTGTTCAGGTATTGAGGGAAGTTGAGAAATCTGCACAGGAGTCGTACACGTAGATTAAGGGGAAGCAAGTTAAAGGGAGGGAGGAAGTATGTACACCTTGTAGTATGCCTAGTACTTGGCAGTGGAGGTACCCGAGGTGCTCTCGAGGTCTTCGGTTGATTCACCGGTGAGTTTGGGAGTGTCGAGGTAGGACTCAAAGTCGATGATGGGGATGATGTCCTCGGGGCGTCGGTCGGCGCCCCTCCACTGGGGAAGGGCACGGGGACGAGTCAGGCGCTGGTTGTCCATTCGACGCCCGCGCTGCTGACGAGCCCTGAGAGGCCCTTTCCTTCTTCCATTCATATATCATAATTGCCCCTTCTCTGTCCTATCCCAATATTGCCCCGTCCTATCTCCCATTGTAAAAGGATTATACTCGCGGCTCCCTTTTAATTGAGAAGACAAATAATAACCGTCTGTACCAGTGTTTGATAGAGAATGCAGCTCCGATGAAGGAGATGAGGCCTGCGCCGGAGAGGAGGAAGATGCCCGGGCCAATCGAAATCTGGGAATATGTGATATTTTATTGTTTTTGGAAGGAGGGAACCTCATCGTAGGGTCTCATCATCTGCAGTTCATTCTGGGCGAAGAGTGCACTGACGCAGACTGCCAGCGTCAACATCACTGAAAGGACCCCCTTCTAACACGATTGAATGGGGACTCTGTTTTCCCCTCCAGTGAGCACATGGACTCATTAGGAGGAATCAAATTACACGTGAGAAGGTCAGGGCTGAGAGGACTACTCATATGGGGGCAGAGAGGGGAGAAACGAACTGATGATCATCTCGAGGATGGTGTTTCTCCTGAGCCAGGCGACGAATCCGTGTTGAGGGGCGGCGAGGTGGAGGAAGGCGGCGCTGCTCCCGACTACCATCATACAGAGGCCGATGGCAATCATGGCGTAGAAGAGGGTCGTCATCAGGGGGTTGATGCAGTCAACCAGCACTGAATATTATCCCTTCATTCCTAGAATCCTTTCCCACGCAGATATCCCATGGCGGATTTCGCACACAGCGTTCTGTGCACGCAATCCATCCCCATCCCCACGCTGACATTCTTTCCTTTCTCCCCCTTCATTTGTGATATCATCGTATTGGATGAATTCCGCTTAGTAATCTCGTTGCCGACTACAATGAACAGAGACACTCTCTCTCTCTCTTCTGAGAAGCCATTTGTTAATATTGGGAATGGCAGCAATGCGAGGGAGGAAAAACAACTGACATCGTCCCTTGGCGTGGAAGATCATATGCGTCTTTCCGCTCTCATCGGGGAAGGATCCGATTCGCATTTGCCTCCAGAAGTCACGGGCTCCTTAAAGGGGGGGGAACTGTCTAGTCGGGATTCTTCCCTCTTCGACTCACCGACTCGATCACAGAGCTGAGCTCGCACTGCTGGGAGAGTCACGTCAAATTTCCTGCCATCGGGGCCAATCGTCGTATTCGTCCCCGCATTGTCGAGGATGAGCCACTCGTTGGATGTCAGAGCCGTGAGCACCTGCAATCCATCCATATTTCATCTCCCCCGCTGCATAGGCAAATAGTCACAGGGGCAGCCCCCATCCCATTCCCTCTTTCAACAGATGCCCCATTGTGTGAAAGGAGGCAGGGAATCGAAACTGACCATGCTGACTGCGAGGAGATTGAGGAATCCCGACGTGAAGTTGACATCGTGGCGATCGAGTTTGAAGAAGCGGAGGCGCAGAGGCATCACGCCTGCAGAGGAGACGATCACACAGAGGCCACGCTTATGAGTCGATCGATGAGCACTCAATGGCGCACTCGAATGCGCAAGGGGCGAAGAGGGAGGGGAACACAATTATTCGGAGGGTGCGAGGGCCGAGAACAGAAGAGACGGAGGATCATTCTCCCATTTCCCCTGGGATTGAGTCAGCTGACGAAGACTCCACCGCCTGTCCCCCTCCCTCCGAGAGGAACGACTAAGGATGCTACGAGTACGAAGACCACGAGGATCATACACGGAAGATCGAAAAAAGCAGTAATGAGTTCTATCGGGGCAGGCCGCGGACAGGCACGCCGTGACTACTTTGGGTGCCGGAGAGAGGGAGCTCCTCTCCCCCTCCCCCTCCCCTCCACTACCCTCCCCTCTCTGCCCAGCACTCGCATCCTCTCGCCCGCTTCGATTTCCGCTAGAAGAGGAAGGGGGACAAACTCGTTCTGAGAAGAGAGACATTTCACGACAATTTGAACAGAGCTCCCGGGTCTTCTGAATCCCCTGGAGGACTTGGGTAGCAGTCAACGAGATTGTTGGCCGCGAGTGAGCAGCAATCAGAGGGAATTGTTTATCGCAGGTGACGGGGTCTGAACTGTTTTGATAGCAATCGTACGGGAGAGTGGAAAGCTCTGGATGGAGAGAAATGATTATGCGATTATGATAAGAGGACATCGGATAGAAGACAGGGGAGAATCCTCCCCCGTCCATTACTCCCGTAGCTTCGCCCATACAAGAACGGCAGACGTCGCCAGGGAGAACAGTTTGTTCCGGTTGACGATGTGGAGGGAAACTCGAGAGGAGCCGCGGAGGGGAACGACCAGTTGCTCCGGCAACTTGGGAGTGGAGAAAGTGAAGCGAGGAGTCAGATCTTCTCCATCTGCATCCCAATTATTCCCCCAGTACCCGGGAGAGAAAATGACCCTGCTGCAGCCAGACTTGTCCCTCCCCGTCCAGCAAGAACTCGAATATGACACTGTCTGCCCCGATCTCGGGGACGAAGTCGTGGACGCCGGGGTGGTAGTCCACTCGAGGAGGAGGCTCCCGTCCGTGATCCCTCCAGATACGCTTGATGTCCTGACATGTGTCTTTCATTTGGATGCGAAGGAGGTGTTCTAACCACTTCATGCCAGGCTAAGATTTCTGCCCCTTGGATGGTAGAGTTCTTCTGTGTGGGTTCTTCCCCGGGATGCTTCCACTTCCCTCCGAGTCCTTCGGGAATGGCATCAAGAGAAAGGAAGGGAGTCAGCTGGTCAGGGTATTTAGTGGCGAAATGAAAGCGAGAATGCACTCGTGCTGGGAGAATGAAGGATGCCACCTCAAGTGTTTATCTGAGGCCAGGAGTGGGTACGGGGAGAACCTTCCAAATCAAGGCGAGGACTCGCGGGGGATTGACGATGACAACGTGGCGGAGGAGCTCCGAGTAGTAGTCAATCCAGATGTGAATGCGGGCCTGAGAAGCAATACTTGTTGGTACGGGCTCAGAACAAACCTGCATGAGTGAATTGATGGCACTGGTGGGAGACATGTAGGGACCGACACTCGCACCCTCCATGTCGAAGATGCAGATTGCTAAGGAAACATTGTTTCCGGTCTAATGTCAGATCTCTCACCATGTGATTCCTTCCCAGCCTTCTTTTCGTGTTCCAGAACCATGTGTTGGAAGTACTCGCAGGAGATAAAGAACGCGCGCAGATAGTCGCCCACGCGGACAGCTTTCATGAACTAAAGGTCTCTTTCTTCAGAAAGAGAGAAAGCTTCAACCTTTTTCGGATCAGCGATCGACCTTTCCACGAAGACGAGTGCATTATCTTTCTTGAAGAGGTTAGATCTTTCAGAATACCCGAGTATTCAACCCACGTTATTTATCCACGATGGGACGAGTCTCGACTGACTCACAAATCGAGCACAGCTTGTAGTCACATTCTTTACGTAGATATCATGCAGTGTCCCTGGATTGTCTGTCCCGACAACCTTCCGAATCTTGGCAAATTCCTCATACTTTGCAACGGCTTGATCCAAATTCTGGAAAGGTTAGGATCCTCTCAGCTGCTCTCTGAGTCACAATGACTCTATGCAGGGAATCATCTGCCCAAACAGAAAGAAGAGGCTCGCATTGGAGATTGATCAGATTCGATTGCATCGTATGATGTGCTGGCGCAGACGGAAGTAAATTGGCAGAAGGGAACGAACCGAATATGCTCGCGTCCATCTGCCGAGGAAAAAGTCAGTGTCGTGCTCTTTGCACAGAACGGGTCGCAATCGACTTCGGAGCTCCTCAAACGGCATCTGCAGACACACGGACACAAGAGATTGTGGCTCAAGATGGGAAATGAAAGTGGCTGACGCATCGGTAAAAGGTGCCACTGCAATACCGGCGCGAAATCAGACACAATAGGAAAAAGTTGTTGCGACGCGAGAGGAGCGAAGATGAAGGATGGGAGATGGAACGTATCAAGGGATAGAACGGAGACTGAGACTACACGCACTCGAGGAGGACAAGCAGCCATTTCATGCTGTGAGTGCAGAATAGCCCCCCTTCGCCTATCCGGATCTGTCAAGATACTTTGAGCCGCAGGGCCCATCCGCCCCCTCCTCCTCCTCCCCCACCATCTCCTTATCCCTCTTTCGCAGTTCGCGAACTTCGCTACGCAAATACGAAATGGAGAAAAGGAACATGGGACAGGGCCTCTTCGTAACCCGTGAGGGAACACCCTTGTGAACGTGCTCCACTGAATGAACCGCAGACAAAACACACTCAGTGTGGTTTGGGGGAAACCCGGTTTAACCCGGTTGCAGTGCCATCCCAGAAGGGGATTCTCCCTCCATTGTCAAATACTGACCTCGTTCCTCTATCTCCTTTCCCAGCGTGCATTTGGAGTCAATCGCACTCACACAGATTGGGGGGCCTCTCCCTCCCTCCGCCCGGCCTCTCCCTCCCTCCGCGCACGGTCAACCTCGCGCGATATTTGGTCCCACAACGAATCCCGTGCGAGGTAAATACATGTCTTGGTCGCCTTTGAATAGTTTGGTTATGCGATGAGTACTTTATCGCTGATCGGCCCGTTATAGGGGAGCTCCGTACGGAGATGCTCTCTGGATAGTGCTCATTCGTTGGCTGAGAGTCATGGCGACCCAGGACACCTTGGATCTCGAGCCCGTACTGCGGAATATTCCCGATTCCGATCGCTTCTCCTTCGACATCGGTACAATGATTTTATTTATAAAAGCAAATTATTTTCAGGAGCCAGGCAGATTAAAGTAGTGTACACCTCCTTCGTCCCCAAGCACCAGCACCTTGTCAAGGAGGTAAAAAGCAGCAAAATTCAACTTGATCAGAATATAAAAATATATATTCAGTGCTAGTATAATCAAAATTTTTAAGGCAACCGCTTTATTGTGCGAAATTAAAAATGCGTTCAGGGCGATAAGGGGCGAGTGACTCGTCTCCACTGCGTGCAGTTCCCATACACTGACCTCCCTCGCGTCCTCGACTACATCCGAGATGAGCGACAGAAGACAAAGGATCGCGAGCGACGGGTTTGATTTTCTTTTTATTATTCTTGTTTAGGCTAGTTTATTTTTAGTACATTTATTTTATTATGCGATCGAAATACCAGCAGTTTTGCGTCCATTATAAATCCACTGGATGGAAACATGGGTGCCCTGGATATTTTTCCCATTTACAGAACTCCCTGACGGGCCTAGTGGTGCCGTATACGTCCACTCACAAAGATGTCGACGAGGCGAAGCAGTTAATTGAAGAGAAACTCGGATGCGTGTGAGCTCCCTCTTTAATTCCACCCTTCAGGCGCCTTTGGGCTTTTATTAGGTAAAGAGGGCGACATGTCAGCTGCGAATCGATTTCAGAAAGGAATGGGAGCTTCTTTGCCTACGTGACCTATTGTTTGTGTAGAGATATACTATGGAATGGCCAATCAAACGGATACAATATTATATTTTGTTACAGGCTGCACGAAGTGAAGGAGGATGAGTGTCTCGTGCGGGGAACTTCCTTCCTCCTTCATAATATCCTGGATGAGGTTCATATTCATTCGGTTCCTTGGCCTGGTACCATGCATGGCACCATCCCTTTCTCATTACGGTCATTGGACTCCTTATCAGCTTCGCAAGATGTCTCTACAGGGAAACACTATCTTTGAGCAATTGTGTCCTGAGTACAATGCAGATAATTATGGAAAGGAACGATATTCGTTTTCAGATGTTCCTGTACGACCACAGCAACGACCAGTGTCCGTACATCTTCAGTACCATCTTGAACACGCCCGAGTCCTCTCTCCACCCCTACGTCCTCGTCAACATCGGGACTGGCACAAGCGTCTGTCTCGTAATTTCTCGTTCCCTGTCACATGTATCGTGTACGAAACGAGCAGTTGACCCCCTTCCCCTCAACGACAATTTTGCATCAACCAACATAGTGCGATTGTGCGATAAGCGCAGTACTTTGAACCCGGCGAATTGTTCTCGTTTCGTGCATGGTGTGTGAAGTTGATTTCCAACGAAACGGGGGATCTTGAGGTGGAAGGGGAGAAGAAATACACTCGACTTGGGGGAAGCCACATCGGCGGGGGCTCCTTCTTCGGACTCGCTCGCCTTCTCTCCGGATCTGACGGTATGCATATCGTTGTCAATAACAAACATAAAGAAGTATTGCTAACGCATGCATTTAGACGTGGATACTCAATTGAATCTGGCGGAGAATGGAGACCACAGGAAGTGAGGCGAGAAGGGACGAGAAAACGGCGGACTCTGCAGAGTGGACGCCCTCGTATCTGACATCTACGGGGACTCGTACAACATGGAACTCCTCGGCCTCCCTCCGGACATCATTGCCGGCAGCTTCGGGAAGTGTTCGCAGAGGGAATATGCAGACAAAGTGAAGGGGGACGAGGAGTACAAGGCATCCGCCGTCCGCAGTCTCCTCTTCATGTGTACCAATGAGATCGGACAGGTACGAGGCCTTCAAGAACTCCGCCCTGAGCTTGTCTATCCAGCTCGTGACCCTTATGGCAGACTACGAGAATGTCCAGAGGATAATCTTCCATGGCTACATGGTCCGCAACCACCCCATCATCATGCGAGCCATCGCGTTTGGTGTAAACTTCTGGAGCAAGGTAGAATCCCCCTTTCACCTATTCCACAATAGATGACTCAGGGCAAGCTTCAAGCACATTTCCTTCGGCATGAGGCGTACACTGGAGCCATCGGAGCCCTCATCAACGAGTACGAGGAGACCGATCACTGGTCATTCGGAGTCCCAGGTGCGCATCTTTGTTCTGACGCGAAGGTAACCGTTATGTGCAGATAAGACATTCGAGATGTCCTTCCGCGAGCACTACGCGGGGTGCTCGGATCTCGGCCGATTCGTCCCCAAGCAGCCACTCGCCGGGGCCTTCAACGTTCGCACTAAATTGTTCTAAAACAATATATTGATATTTACAGGCAGAAGTTCTCGAGTTGGACTGCTCCGAAATGGTGCTGGAGCCTTTTCCATTCCTCGCAAGCAGTAGCGAATATATTCCCGACACCGTCGATCTCAACACCGATCTTAACGCCCGCAACTTCTGGATCTCTATCTTCGAAGACGGAATTCACAAGGTGCGGTTGCTTAGTCCCATGTACCTTTTACCGAAATTCGTTCAGGTGGTACAAAAGGCAGTGGAGTCGCAGGCGGAGGATGAAACGGCTGCGAAGCGAGGAGAGGCAGTGGCAGCCAAGTTCCTCGAGCAACTGGGACTTCTGCGAGAGAAACCTTTGTGCGGCCCCCGTCAGTGATTTGTCTGAATGCTGCTTTCAGTGCCTATGGCTCGTGTAATGTCCGAAACTTCCTCGATCTCCGTGAACAGCTGCTGATCGAGGCCAACTTCCACGACTCTATGATTGTCGTTCGTGAACTTGCTTAGTTCAGTAACATGGTATGCCATTCAGCTGAAGCGAATGGAGAACGACCTGGCCCTCCGTGAGCTGAGCGCAGTTCTCGAGTCTATCGACGTCATTGAGAGCATGAGAGAAAGGATGGTGGTGGCTGTGAAAGGAGTTCTCGCTGGTTTGCGGTCCCTGTGTATTCTCTTCATTGCGCTCCGCTAGGAAACTTCTTCGACTGGGGAGCGAAGGCGATCGTTGAGCTCCTCGAAGGAACGGATAAATTCTCGTTCGCCAAGGCTGTCCAGACACTACTACGTTGGTTTTGGTCCAATAGGTAAATCATGGATGATTCAGCTCGTCCGTGGCTGAGCGACAACCTTGACGAGTTCGTGGATGCCATTCTTGCTGGGCGCCACAAGAGCGCTGCCATTTTCGTCGACAACAGGTGAATTAGCTCGTCTTCCAGCATGGAAGACTCTTCCAGTGGCCCCGATGTCATTCTCGGAATCCTCCCCTTCGCGAGGGAACTCCTCACTCACAACATCAAGGCATCGCTAACTACCAAATGCAACTAATTCATTCTCGACTCAGGTCATAATCGTCACCAACCTTCTGCCTGCCCTCAACGACATCACTCACAGCGAGCTGGAGCGACTCATTGACCAGGTCATCAAGATCGACTCTCGTCTCAAGCAGCACTTCTTCACCGGAATGCTCCGAATCAGCCACTCGGGACAGGGTTCGCCCTGCCTCGACCTCAGGTGAAGGGTGGAGCAATAACGCATTAAATTGCAACGATTTCAGGCGAGTTGACCGGCACCTCTGCGAGCTGATGCACCACAACGAAGTCGATCTGGTGGTGATCGAGGGCATGGGTCGTGCCCTCCATACCAACCTCGAGGCCAAGTTCACGGTGAATACTCTGTCCGGGTCCAATCATAATAGTATCTGCAGGTCGGATGTCTGAAGGCAGCAGTGGTGAAAACGCAGTGGCTGGCTGACCGAATGGGCGGTCCTCTATTCTCCGTCGTCTGTCGCTACGAGCCGCCCACCCCCGAGGGAGCCATAGTCCAACGGCGACGTCGCAACACTTACAACACCCGCTCCCAGCGAGTATCCACCTCATCGGGCTATTAAACAACAGTGTAGTCTCTTCTGATCACGTGTCAAAAACGCCCATCGTCCGCTGATTCTGAAATTACATGTCATGGTGAAACAGCAAGTTCTGGTAGTTGATTGTTGCGATATCGTCCTAGACAAGGCGTTTCGTTGATATAGAATTTAAATGTACTCGTCATTAGTCTACTTTTTATAGTTCACACTTGGCGAGCAATCTTACCATTAGTTCAAATCATATGTATGTAAAACGACCCGTTACGTCTAGTCAAGCACCTGCATTTCTGAATGACGTTTCCTCTGACTCGGGATATCTTTTGGTTTGCTCTTGAGTTATGATTCGGAATCATATTCTGCTCAATACTTACTACGCACATCGAGTAAAGCGCTTTCTTTCTTCCATGGGATGCCAATATTTTTCCATGGGTTGCCATTGGTCCACCTGCCACTGATACTTCGCTTTCTGATTGCAACTCCTGACAGAAATATTTCAGCTGCGACATGGCAGATCCACCTGGATTTGACGATAATGACCCTAATTCGGCCGCGGCTAAATTCAGCGTGATAATCAAAGCGGTGGAGCAGCTTCGGGAGACTACTGATGACCTTGAAAAGGCCAAGCTCAAGATTCAAGAGCTGGAGAAGGAGAAAATCGAGCTTTCGACGAAGAATGAGACTCTTTCGAATGAGAAGAAGGAATTGGAGGCTGAGAAGAAGAAATTGGAGGAACACAGGCGAGAGGATCTCCTCAAACTCCCAACATACATCCGCGAAAACAGTGAGCTTTCCCATGAGACAATTTTATATTTACTCCAGTGTCCGAGCTGAAGGAGCGCACAACTGAAGAGAAGAGCGCTACTTTCGAAGGAACGTGAGTTTTTGGATTTAGCTAGAACAAACAGATTTATTGCAGCGTTCGCATGTTTGCTGCTCATTTGAATATTGCTCACGAAGCAAACAGCAAGGCATTCGAAAATCTCAAAACGATGGAAATGCAGTTCTTTGAAGAAGCCAGGAGGTACCTCATCAAATTTATTTTACGAGTTCATGTCAATTTGCAACACAACAACACACCCCCATTGGCGGTTTGTTAGTATCAGATCCAGAAAAAAAAGATTCGGATTTTACACAATTTTATACTTGTAGCATATGCAAAATTAAATGGATTCCGTTCAACATCTTTTAAATTTGGATACGAATCACAAGTGTTTTGGAACTACCATGGCAATATTTGCCCACTAACATATTCGAAGTGTCAGCTTTGCAGTATTAAAAACTTGAAAAGAGAACTTTGCAGGCGAGGTATCTGGAATGGACTAACAGAGGACGAGCGAAGCGTTAAGTTGGAAATGGAGAAGACAATTGACGACTTAATCAAGAAACTTGGCAGCGATTTGAAGAAAAGTCTCCTTACGTAAGGCTAAACGTGTTTGGGCACAATTCTTTCCAGAACTTCTAATAATACAATGGAGATACAAGTACGCCAGAATAACTACTGTGATGTGAAAAAGGAGTTTGACGCTCTTACTCGGAAGATGGCTACAATGAAAGATGGAGGTAAATACATTTTCAAATTGTATTTAATTATTGGCGTGAATCCCTTCATTGGAAAGGCCAATATTGCTTTTAAAAATCCGTTCGTAAGCGTAATTATTAGGGTTGGCAATTCGAGTCCCAAATGATGACTCGGGAGAGTCATTTGTCTCATTTGGCCTAATGACTCGAGTCATGACTCGAGTCATTCAGGCCAAAC